>PVYJ01006088.1:9602-20110 GCA_002995095.1 Rhizopogon sp. AM-2018a | reverse complement strand
AGTTCAAGCAAAATGCCACCTAAAAGTGGTTACCTGAAGTGCGAAGTACATCTTCATTGTCGAGGGTAGCCTCCACAGGCACGCTAAAAGCACCGTACAACTTTCAAAAAAGTACTAAGTGCGCGGTTTTGCATTCCTAGTTCCCGGTCGCTTTGAAATTGTCATTGTAGTAACTTAGTTAAAATGTTCAACGTTCAGCCGCGGCACTCAGCTCGAACGACATCTACATAAATGCTGACTAAGCTAACATGATGAGTGCATTTCTAAAAACTTCAGGGAACGACTGTCTTCATTCTGTTAGGTCTGGAGCTCTGGAGACTAATGCATTTCGATAACCATTGAAATCACATTCATCTCATTCACCGAATCCTTCCACAGCTCGCACGATTTCGATGTGAGTGCATAATAGTACTCTGTTGACAAAGAACCGGTCTTCCCGAACCTGCTATGATCAATATTTACTATTCTTCTGGCGACTGCAAGATGGGTGACAGACCATCGTCAATGGTACGGTCACCACCATTATAGAAGGCCTCTTGGACAATGACATCTATTGTAGGCGACATGAACCGTGGCACATCAGCGTCAGGTAAATTCAAAAGACGAGATCACGCACACACTGAAACTAGGACATTGCCATGGCACCATCAGCTTCAGGTAAGCATTTCAATACACGACCTCACGCTCTGAGAGTCGGACATGACCGTGGCACCGTCAGCATCGGACAAACAGTTCAGTGAATAGATGGTGTTAGGCACGGATCTAAGCGCGGGACATGGCCGTGGCACCACCAGTATCGGGTAAGAAGATGAGATTCCCAAAGACTTCTGAGTGCGGGACGTGGCTGAGGAACCATTCAGACATCTGGCAAATGGGGTTCGCCATAGACTTTAATGAAAACTTGGCCGCTGTTGAAACGGAAGATTTTCAGCATCATTATCTCCGATTCGCAACTCTGAAAGTATCCTAATGAGAACTGTTGTGTTCACTTCGGCGTAGGAACTCCACACTGGCCAGACGATGTTCCCAGATTTTCTGACATCAATCCGGTAAATGAATCGTTTCCTACTTCCCGCTATAGCCATGAATATTTGGTATTTCTAGGTCAATTGGATGTCGATAACGAATACCTTACACGACTCATTCCTGAACACTATCCTCACTTTCCGACTGCTTGATAAGGGAAAGTTACTAGTATGATTATTATAGGATCTGTTCTATGACTCGTTCGTTAATCCGGAGGTACGCGTCCCACTCAAGTAGCTTGCCGTATCAAATCATGTGTCGCTGACCTGACGACATTTTACTTAAGGAAATTCATGTTCAAATGATGCTTCGTACAGTATCGTACCTCAAGTTGGAAGGTTTACTGCGTTATGAATGAGCATGAATATTCGCCCTTACTATACACTACATCATAGACTAATCGAACAAGCTACCCGATCTCAGAGACGTTCTTGTGATAGGAGAGTAGATTTACACAGCAGTGCTCACTCCTCATTCACCGGCTCGAACACCCAGCTCGTTATTCCCTTGCTGCTGGGGGAGGCTGTAATCTGTTCTATGCTAAGCAGAGAACCTCTTCGATTAGGGGAAATGCACGAACCCTGCCATCATCGTCGAGGTGCGCAAATAACTCCTCGCCATTGAAGAACCGGCTGACACTGCGACCATAGAGTAAGAAGAGGTAATACAAGGATGATACGTCGCTCACCTGATACCGTTGTCAGTCTTCTTGAGTATCCAGTGCTGCGGTTCCTCCATGCGACGGGCGATTCCATCCTACAGAGGCCGTCTGAGCAGCAATTTCAACCTTGCAGTCACTAGGTAAGTTACCGAATCTTCGGGTATACCCGTGTAGCTTCCGCACTCGACATGGTTGAACGTGCAGATCCCCTGTTCCCTATTTTCGTACTTCACAGTCCACTGACGACAGCGTGAGCACTCGGGATGGCAGGAGCGTTCTTAGAAGACATTCAGCTTACCGCCGTTTTTATCTCCGCGACCCCACGAAGTATATGTTCATCTGGGAGGATGGTAGCCGCAAGAGGTTTGTCAGTACCATAGGATTCGCTGGTAAAGATGTAGTAATCTTGTGGTTCAGGAATATCAGCCATTATGGATAATGAAGAGAGTAAAGAGTTTGTGATAGGATGCTGGCGGCCAGTGATCTCGATTTCTTGCCTTTATATCACTGGTTCAGGTTCGCAATCTAACCTTTCTTTCCAGGTAAGTTTCGGTCTGTTCACGTGTGTTGCAATACAATAAACTTGAGCCAGAAAAGGTGACCGCTACTCTCGTCATTTGCAGCATGATATGGCGCCAGCGAACGGACCCGCGAGTTTCCCCCCTGCGGGTGCTTTACGTTAGTTGCGGGGTTTTTGTGACGTCGTACATAACTTTATATTCCGATATGATCTTATATCGGCATATATGACTAGCTTACCTGCGGCCCACCAGTCCTCTGATGTGGTTGAACTTTGACAGTATGACAGGTCACAGAAATGGTCTAGAAGTACGGAGCTACCCCGGCAGCCGTTTCAACGGCGAATGATCATACTGTCAATCAATCGGGAGAAAAGACTTGCTAGCATGGCCGAAGCCCCATGTTGCCTACTAGGGGATTTGATGAAAACGAAGAATGACTATGATTGGCTGACTACCTCGGCTCCTCGATGAGATAAATGGCGTGAATCAAAGGGCTACGAACGATTATCTTCATTATATCAGGGTCTGCCTATGGGTGACTAGGGCTACATCAGAGGCTGGCCTCTTCAGCTGAATGTGCCGCAGGTGACTAGGTAGATCAAAAACGCGCCGTGCTAAGTACCTCCTTGTAATGGTTAACGGACCGCCCGAAAACTTCCCAGACCTCCACTGCCAACTTGATGCTCGTAGTTTGCCCCAAATTCGTAATTTTCGTGTGAGTTGTCATATGCTGCGGAGTGAGGTAGCCGAATAATAATTCCCGTAGATAGACCTAATAGAGGACAATCGTTTCTTTGAGGGATGATATCTAGACGCGCCTAGTGGCCAAGTGGAGGTGTCCTCGATGATCACCTTCATCACATGTACAACGTACGTACAACCCTGCAGTGCGGTGAGGGCGCTGACGAATCGGGAAGTCAGCCAAGAAAAATGCTACAAAAACATCCTAGAACCCTAGCAGAATGTTTGGTTTCAACAAGACTAGCCCCAATCTTGTGTCGTTCTTTCCGTTGGTATCTTCGTTAACCAGAGTTGACACAGACCCGTTCAGGGTCCAGACGTCCAGTGCCCAATACTACATTGGGTGGAATTTTAAGACAGCGTGGGGTCACTAGTACCCACTGCATGGCGGATCAATCAAACAGAGAAGAAATCTACAAGTGTGTTCTTAGCAACTAGAACTTCCCGAGGTGGAAAATCGAACAAACCAACCAGTCTATAGAATCTTCGCATCCTTACAGGGCAAGAAGGTAAGATTGTTGATCATTTGGCGGACCTGCATAGCAACCAAAGTCTGTGTCACGGCTTTGGACAAATGCCGGTTGATATTCGCATCGACGTCTCCTTTCGCTCCTGTTTGTGCGAAATTCCCCACCATAAGAGTAGCACACCACTCTAGAAGAAGTACAATAGGTGAGACGTTGATGCGGCGACAAGCGGAAGGCAGAAAACAAACACATGCAAGCCAACAGAGGGGGAAAGCTTTGTGACAGCTAGTGTTAAGGGTGGAAGTGGGATTAACAGATTGAGGAGCAAAACAAACAATAAACCTCAAGTCGAGGTCATTGAATACGAAAGCCCCGAAAGAATAGGCAATAACTTGAAGCGGTTGTATATTGAAGGATATGTCAAGACTTGAAAATTTGACGGGCAGGTCCTAGCAATGCGTTCATCATAAGAAGGCCCCTGGTTATTATGTATCAATGTCATGACTTGGGAAATGCCCCATGTTCTTGTGTCAGTGTACATGAGCCCTATCTTACGTAATAGAAGTTGTCAACGTTAAATTAACAAGTGGCTGTGCCCTGTGTATCTTCTTGCTTTTAAAATTTTAGGTGACACGCAAGTTTCACGTGGTCGCGTGTTGCAACGTTGAAGCGTCACGACTTGACATATGACATGCATGCATGACAGTGGGCAAAGGCACTTGAATGCTCTCTCACTGACTTGAAAAAGGTCAAAAGCAAGCTTCACATCTAACTTCTCCAGACACTACAGACTATACTGATGGGTCAAGAGTCTTCACAGCCAGGTACGAATATTTCTCAGTTGTTCTAGGATCAAGTTAATAAGTGTGTATTCTCATCTAGTCCAGGTTGACAATATCGACGATTTAAGTCACGCAGCCTCGACTGAGTACAAACCGTCCGTCGCAGACGTCCTCCGAGCAAAGACATACTTGCAATCCAAGCTCCCTCCAGAGCTTGTTGACGGGATTATCGACGACGCATCTTACTGGCCACACAGCTCCGTCAACTTCGAACGGACTTTCACCCTTCCCTTTTTCAAGGATGGAAGGATGGTCGGAGATGCGATGTACATGAGAACTCTCCCGCTTGGCATCCGTGGCACTGAGGGTGACTTCAGTTTCACTGAGCAGGACTTCATGAATGGTACGACCTGGTCGAAGAAGCTGCGACTGGGCGGACCGGACGACCTTTCATGGTCCACGCCGTCGCTATCGTATCCGTGCAGAAAAATCGAGTTCCAGCTTTGGAGTCACGACCAAGGCTGGGGCGGGGAGCATCCTGGGACGTACAACGCATCTTTCACATGGTTTGACGTCGGCATAGATAAATTGCCGACGCCTACCTTTGCAAGCGACGTCGTGGAATGGCCATCGTATCTTCTTTGCAGAGAAGATGTTGACGACGCAGAGCCATTTCGTATCCAAAGGGACACCGTCATTCCAGTCATTCCTTTGGAAACGACACTTCAGAAGAATGTTGCGGCGAAGAGACAGACAACGGTGCATACCATTGTTTGGCACTTTCTCGATTCCTTTGACAAGGACTCCGCTGAGGCTAAAGAAGCCGCTAATTTGGGGCGTGGTCCTGGAACTCTGGATGGACATTTTGTGCGCAGACTGCAAGTAGGAGACTGTATCACCCTGTGGGTTCGAGCTCGTTTTCCTGGATGGCGGAATCACGTCCAGAAGGCTGAGATCACTGTATACTGGGCGGTGTAACGTAATAGCTTCTTGATTTCATACGACTCGGATATCTCTCTAGTTATGTCGCACAAGGTTGGAAGTGGTACTTACTAGTGGATCACCGATTGTCCTGCACAAGTAGATCTGTCTCGCAATAACAAAAGATCGCCTTTCGACGCCGTCACACTCCAGCCTTGGAGCTGTTGCGTTACGTACTATCAACCAACATAAAAGTTGATAAAACAACACATTCGGCGTGGGCAGACTCACAGAGAACGGATATAACCGCTTGAGTCCATAAACCTGACAGTCAGACCACGTTCCTCAAACTGGGCCAAGCGAAGCTGAATGTGATATGGATCATTCCGATGCAACCAACCGCACCAGGTCATGGTTTCTGCACCAGGCAATGGCGCACATGTTATGCGCCTAAGTTGTGCAATCCCATGCCGCGACCTAGCCAGCGCATATCTCATTTCTACCATTCCAGCAATGCACGACAACGTATCTGGCTTGTCCCATCTTAGCCTGAGGGCTTCGAGGTGTGGCAGGATGCAGGAAAAACTTCCATCGTGAAGCACGGGAGTGAGCGCCTCAACCAATGGCATAATGGAGGCGAATGATGGAGGTTGACATCGAGTTCCGTGATGGATGAGATCCCTTCGATTAATTCTAAGGAATCATGGGTGCTGAATTCCAATGACCGCGTAGAAAATACAAAACGCCGTAAACTGGAAGTGGGCCGACGAAGGAAATAATTGGGTTGCTCTGGAAATGCCATAGGCGATGTCGATGGACGAAAGTGAGGAGAGGCAGATTACGCTGAGCAGATCGTCGAGGTGATTGCCGGTTCCAGAATGTTAATCTCCTGAGTAGAAGGTGCGACACTTCACGAATGAACGGTCCTGTGGACGGTCTAGCAAACATGCAGGATAGACTGCGGAGGATAGGTTGCGATCGATCGACGCGAATGAGCATCGACCTCCATCGTGGTGCGTGTAGAGCGATGGCGTTAAAAAGGTCGTCAAGATCATCGCGCGCTGATTCCGCCTGCCACCAAAGAGTCAGTGACAGCGGGAGGGATCCAGAGCTGTGGTGCAAATTGTACATGACACTTACTGGAATGTTGGCAAAAGCTGGCAACTGGCATTGACTTTCCATTTCGAATGCTTGGAAGGCGCTAACTCATACATAAAAGAGTGTCACCGATCCGAGTCATGGACTTGACAACTCTGTACCAATTCTTCCATTGCCAGCAGTTGAGCACAATGCAATGTGCATTATCATGATAACATCCATATGGTGTCGAGATTCCAGACGACAAGTCGACATACGCTAGTTCGTCCAAGGCTTTGGCATGACTTCCGTCGACTTGCATTGCCTCAGAGATGTACGAAAAGAATCTGCGCATGACCTGGCAGAAGTGGAAGCATTCGCACGAAGCAGCGTCAAAGCCTAGCGAACGTTCGTCGTTCGCCCTCAGATCTCAGATTTCAGAGTTCAACTTAGTCTTGAATTGGGTTTATCAAGGTGAAGTGGTGTAACGTCAACAGTACTCGACCACTAGTGGTGACTGGAATTGGAGGAGATGTGTGATAACTAGACTCGGTGTTCTGAGCAGACACGGTCAATAATAGATGCTGAGTGACTACCTCGAGCCTTTCTTGTCATGTGAGTTTGCCTCCAGCCCCCACGTTGCCCAATCAATTTTATCATAAAATCCCTCACATTATTGGAGCGTGGATGAGGACCTGTGATATTCCCCTCACAACTTCTCGCAGCCTTCCTTCGACCGTCACCGACACCATGCCAGTGACCAAACGATACAGCCCAAATCCAAACATACGGCAGTTTATCAAGTCGTATGCCCCAGACTGGTAACATCTTGCTATCAGTGAATTTTCGGCTTGAGCTCATGTTTATTTCTTGCAAAGGATCATATCTGCTGCACTTTGGTGAGGAATGATAGAAGTCGCTGAAGGACACGGAGCTGAAAACTGAATTGACGCCCAGGGCGACTTTGTGGTTCGTCAACAACCATGTTTCTGGTTTCAAGCGCCAGTTCTCGCTGTTAGATACGTCGTAAGTTATTCGGTTACGACTGCCTTCACCACTCATGTCGAGATCATTCTTGTCAGACTACGATACCCGTGAGTTTGCTCGTTAATCGTTGTGTTCATTAGCTCATTATCTGCCAGTCATGCTCTTGATCAACGTGTTGGAGTAAGGCAAGGGGAACATGGACAAAACACTTTCATTAACAACGTTTCAGACAATAGCTCTTAGGCTCATCTCTTTTGGCGCACCGTTTACGATTCAGTGTCTCGTGAATTATCTGACGGTTCGGTCATGGTGGGATTTCCACCACAGCACTCTGGGATGTACGTGCATACTGGTAGGGTTGACTACATCTGATGCCGACTGATGACGTTGCAGTACTGCTCTCGTTGTCCATGACTGGTTCTATCACACAACTGGTCAAAATCACTGTTGGACGACCTCGACCTGGTAAACGCCGCGCGCTTAGGTCTACCCTCACATTTCTGAAACATTTAATAGATTTAATCTCGCGCTGTCAGCCTGCGCTGGGCTCTGAAGACCCACTTTGGGGGCTCTCTACTATCGACATATGTACGCAGACGGCATCACATATACTCGAAGATGGATGGAGAAGTTTTCCTAGTGGTCACTCCAGCAGTATGCCAGACATCTTCCTTCTTGTTATGTCACTGATCTGATGATTGTGCAGTGTCTTTTGCAGGTCTTGGGTTCCTTGCCTTCTATCTGGCAGGTAAACTGCATTTATTTGACACCCGAGGACATGCCGTGAGTTCCCACACACCCCACGAAAGCTCAGCATGAGTTGACCACTCGTGGTTCAGACTAAAGCGTGGATCGCTATCGCTCCTCTTTCGGGTGCCGCACTCGTAGCGATTTCACGCACTATGGACTACCGCCGTACGATCCTGTTTCCCGCAATCATGTTGTACGCTCATTTTTGCTGTTCAGACCACTGGCATGATGTTGTGACTGGATCCGTGCTTGGCCTCTTTCTCGCATATTTCTCATACAGACAATATTACCCTCACCTAGCATCGGTGGAAGCACATGTGCCGTATGCAACTCGGTTCGAAGATACTACAAGCAGGGAATCAGGTACCACGGAACAGTTGTTAATTCCTTATGAAGGGGATGATGAAGAGATCAGTACGAGGCGGAATCCAAAGACTGGGATTCGACGATAATGCCCGTGTTCAATAGCATGTCAGGAGGGTGGTATTGCGGTTAACTATAAAGGCGTGCGGTGGTAAGCATATGTGGATTGACAAGGCAAGAGACAAATAATGAAAAGTGCATGAATGCAAGGATCATATATGAAGCTCCAAATGACCTCAGGGAGGGCACCATGTTAATGATATTTTTCACTAGAGATGAAACCAAGAGGAAGGTAAAGGCGGGTCAAATATAGGTAAGGAAAAAATGTAGGTTGGCACCCAATGACCCTCGACATGCTGGCAATTGCCACTGGCAAAAATCCAGCATTCTGCCAACTTGAACAAGACTAGCTACAAAGAAAACAATGATACATCGTTCTCACTTACATCGACCGTTGCACAAATTATGCTTTCCTGCAGCCTCCTTTCTGCCTTTAGCCATCCAGCAACAGCACAACCGTCGCTTTCCCAATCCCTCTCTTCTAAGATCTTCTCTTTTAAAAGCTCCAACTCCTCTCGTTCATTTCCTCGATCCGTACCATCATAATACCCTGGCGCGTCGAAGTCCTTCATCCACCCCACATGTTCTGATTGACGTGCTATGAGTTGAGTAACTGAGAGGCGAACGTCCTGGTACGCTTTCAGCGCGGCGTGCACGTTATCCAACGTCGTCAGTGGGTATGCAAGAAGGCGACCAAGCACAAAGGCATCCTTCGTTTAAGATCAGTTGACATGACCTTGCGGATGGTCCTGCGTACCTCTATTGCCTGCCCGGCTCCAGCGCCCATGTGCGCTGACATGGCATGGCACTACACGGTCTTGTCAAAATGATTTTCGGGTCAACAAGGAGGTACGCACCGCATCACCTATCAGCGCAACTCTGTCCCAAGTCGACAGGGGCAATTCATTTACTACATGAGGTGCCCATCTTGACAGATTTTCGCAACACTAGAGAGAAATGCTCGTCAGTCGAGGACGCAGTAAGCGACTCAGCCCAAAGACTTACATTTAGAAGATCCTTGACAGCGGGCTCGAAGTCCTGAAATACTTCGTCGACCTCTTCGCGGGACACGTCTAGAACCCAATGGCCCTCGAAAGGTGTGCCAGCTTTCTTTTTGTCAGAAATGAATGCCACGACATTGATTAGTTGTGAAATCGGATACGACAAGATGTGCTGTGAAATTATAGTTGCTTGATTGGTCGGAGAGTAGAACCAGTGATTGCGACAACGTACCTTTCCTTTCCCGCAGAACTGCGAAACAGAAGTTATTCCTAACCATCGTGACCAGTTTCCAGGAGACTTACGAACACGGGACCCTTCAGAACTACATGATTTTGATTCATTTTCGAGAGTTTCTCCGCGGGGAACAAGGCGCGATAGACAGTATGTCCGGTCCAAGGTGCGTCAGCGTAGTGTTGTATCTTACTTGGGTCCACGACGTCTCGGTCTATTGTTTCAAAAAGCACCTTCCGCACGGAGGAGCGGACACCATCTGCCCCTATTAACACGTCCGTAGATGCTACGCTGTCGTCAGCGAAGTGGAGGACGAGGGATCCTGCTGACTGCTTGTCATATGTAGTCAGGCGTGTATTGAAGTGAACCGTGCATGATGCCGGAAGGTGCTGCTTCAGAATGTCAACAAGCTCCTGACGTTGCATGCGGACTCTTCCGGCTGCGTAGACTCATATCAGCCTTATGCTTTTGGTTCAAAATGGTCAAGTCCACCGACAATGCTTGGAAATCTGATGAAACCACTCAAAACTACCCTCTTGACTATCAGATTTCCTGTACATCATCCCTGTTACAGAGGAAGTTAATCAGGGTTGGTAAACAGACTCTTTGACGAACCATGACTGGGGGAAGGCTTTGTTGAAACACGAGAGACCTCTTCATGCATGCCGAGTTCCTCCATGATTTCGGTCGAGTGTGGGCCAATTGAAATCCCAGCCCCAATAGTGATGATGGCGTCTCGCGCTTCGTACAAGTCTATCTTGACATCGCGTTCTGCAAATTTCCCTATGGTGATGGCGAGGACAAGCCCTCCTATGCCCGCGCCACTACACAGAAATTACAGTCTACGTCATGTTCATGAGGCATAATCCGACTCACCAAATTGCTACTCGAAACTTGGGAGTGGTTGATGACGATGACA
>PVYJ01006037.1:0-15688 GCA_002995095.1 Rhizopogon sp. AM-2018a | reverse complement strand
GTCCAACTGGATATCATAATTCCCCCCGGAAATCGTGAGTGTGACAAGAGTAGGAAGGTTGGAGAGGTGACTCCATGATGCACAGTCGAGGTCTGTACATTTCAGATATTTGAGTTGCTTGCATGAACGAATGGTTTCAGACAGTAATTTGTAGGGCAGCTCATCTGTCGCGCACACAGTCATGCGCCCGAAAGATAAGCTCTCCAGTTCAGGACAGCGGGTCCCGATAGATTTCAAGTCTGCATAGATGCCTGGTAGCTCACAACGACGCAGCACAGGAGACAGGAAGAGGTGCCAGTTTCTGACGTTCTTCTGACCGATATCCACCATGAGGACAAGTCGAAGTGCCAGTAGTCTCGGGAACACGCATATCCTGATGGGGAGTCCTGTGAGAAGGTGAAAATGTTCGTCGGAATGTATACACAATGAACGGACGCGAGCTGCATGACGCAAGAATTGACGGCCCTCGTGCTCAGATAATGGTTTGACACCTTTGGAATCGAAGTACTGCGTTTAGATGCTTGGTTAGAAAAGAAATAAAGAGTGGGAATAAGCCCGCACCTGTTGGCCGTTAGCATATACCAAGGGATATAGCCTCGGGACACATGCTAGCAGTGGTGTTATCCCATAATCATCCATGTCCTCCCAAAGTAAATCCATCGCGGGCTCGTGGAAGTGTTTGCATGTCACAGCAAGCGCTGCAAGGGATCTACGATTCAAGTAGGCAAATGTTTCCAGTAGGACTTCCACGAGAAGCAGAGTCGGATGCATCTGAGGTAGGAGTATATGTTGTTTGTCAGTGGTAGTATGAAACTTGAAGCAGGCCCGGCGCTTACTAGTAGCACTGGCAGGTTTAAGTTATGGCGTTGTGAGTTAACCGTTGACTTCGTTAATCAATATATTGCAAGACTTTTACGTAATTCCAGGAGACCGAAGTAATCTACGATGGTTTGTAGCTCTAATCTACGAACACTAGTTACCGTTAACAACCACTCTCTGTCATTCAACGTCATAGCGTCGCAAGGGTAGTCAACACATCCTGTATCGTCGTCTCCTCCTGCGCCCACGTCGGACGTGTGAGCCTGAACGCATCCCCAACACGGGCATATGAGATATCGCCCATACGCGCAACAGGCTTAAACTTTGTGATGTCGATGCCGCCTCGTTCAGCGAGCATGTCATTGCGGACGTGGATGTACTTGACGTGGGCGAGGATGAGCGTGCTGCTGTGCTCACCCGTCACGGGGTGGGTGATATCTATGGTTTTGTAGAGCTGTTACAATTGGGAGGGAGCGTGATGAACGAGCGCGTGGAGTTAATAACTGGAAATGGAATTACCTCGCACTCCATGCTAAAGGCGCTTTCTTTGACGCGAGAGGCTTTTACTTGTATCTGAATACCTGGTCATTAATGCGGGCGTTACGAGAACATGGGGGTGCAACGCATACGCATTTTTCCTTGGTGAGGCCGCTGATAGACCATTCATCAAAGCCAGGAGGAGCGTCTATGGCGGTTGCGTTTGCGTTCTCGACGAAAGGCTCGCTGATGATGTTCACGGTGAAACCTTGACTGTTTATTACGTTCGCAGCGGTGTCCTTGAGCTTTCCCGGACTACTGTCATTGCATGCAAAGGATATGATGGGCGGGGTGACCTGTCAAGGAGATGGGTCGTACATCGGACCACGGGAAAGGGTTGTGAGTCACTCACCATGTTGAACCAGCTATCGAGCGAGTCTGGTAAGCGTGCAATGGGTGCGTTAGATGACTGGAGCGCTTCTTACCTGAACGGGGCGAGGTTCTCTACGCCCTGCTCGTTTATCGTGGATACGAAAGCGATGGGTCGGGGTACGATGCCTGAAATCATGAGCTTGTATAGAAGCCTGGCGATCGCGATGCTGGATCAACAAAGGTTTGTTTGGTGGAGTGGAGTGGGACGTACCCCTTGTCTGTTTCTGCTGTGTTATAGACTTTCCACCCTTCAGATTCGCCGGCGACCCAGGCTTTTCCTTCGGGGGTGGTATCGACTTTCTGACCATACGTCCATGTTGGATTGGGTGATTGGGTATAGGTGGTATGGACGGTGGTATCGAAAGCAGGGATGGACATGGTGGATTGAGATGGGCTGCGAGAGCTGGCCTAGCCTTATACTAGTGTGCTTTATAATGATTGGCCTTGATTGCATTATCGGTGGCGTTGCGAGTTAGAGCTAATCTTCACATGCACACTGGCATGAGCTGAGAATGATCCATAATCATGCTTATAGACATTTATAAGCAGCACGAGGAGCGGCGGGCGACTACTGGCAGCGAGAAGCACTACGTCGGCGTTGGGCCCTCAGCGGCATGAGCTCTCATGTCGATACGTGGGAATGGGCGCTAAAGCAGTGCCTCACCGTCCCTGCGCTCTTGCGAGACTGTACGCTTCACCCAACGTTCATGACCGAATCATATCTTATACCACCCACAATAATACTGTCTGGATCACATCTCGTTCACGTTCAGTGGTGCCCACTTCCAGTCTACAACTTGCATCACCTTCCGATGATGTCGTGCGTTATATGTGCAATATGTCTAGGCTGTATGTAGACCCCTGCTACGAGGTGTATCCCATAGGTTTTCTCCTGTGCTACGTGCGCATGCAGTGCTTGTGGGAGTCAAGCTTCAATGGTCGGTGCGAGAATAAAGAACCTCGTCTCGCTTCTTTTCGTCGCACCAAACTTCAGATGATGTCCTCTTCAAAACTCTCGAGCACCCTTGTATCCTTCCTGTGTGCACACAGCACGAGTTTTAACACTAAAGTACTTTGTTCCGTCGATCGCGTTTGTTCTTTGCGAAGGTAGCGGAGCACTAGACGCCGTCGACATGGTGAGGGACTGGCGCGACCTGAGTGCACAACTCCGTTACGATTCCTCCTCAAAGTCCCTTTCCCTTCATTTCCGGCCCGATCTCGAGTCGGATAGCAGTGTTGGCATTTGATGCATGATGTTGACTAGTCTGACAAAATGTTGGTAAGGTGGGTCAGCGACTCGGATACACGGAACACGAGAGGGCAGTGTATATACTAGTAGCACTGGGCGCTGAACCAAGGTAATCGCTGGTAATCGGCACCCATCCATGGCACCCATCACATCATGATCCGATCACAACAAAGCAGTCTAACCGAGCCTGTCGATTGTCTATCAAGGGTATTTCATCTCGACTATGATAAGTACCCCTGTGGCATACAATTTGCTGACTGGTGCGCAAACAATGCGGAGCGAGACAACTTATGTTTGACAGATACTAGGCAGATTTGATGATCCGCTTCTCAATGCCGTGTTTGATATAGACGAAATAAAAGCCAGTCAGCAAATTTCCAAGTCGACTGACTTTTGGAACATCATGAGCGACGTAGTTGTAGACGGATTTGTGGCCGATCTTGCAGGCTATTCAACTTAGCAATTGTTGTAGTAGTAAGTCCAATTTGTCCCCCTTCTCTCAGGTAGGCTGATACATCCATTAGTTGCTGCCGTAGCCCTTGTGTGGTATGATTATTGTAAGTCTTCAGGATAATCATATCATAGGGCTTGAAGCTGACTGGTATCCCTGGGAAAAGCGCTCTTGTTCACACGCGAGGTAGGATTTCTTCGCAAAGAAAGAAAGTGAATCTTTATAAATTCTAACAACTATCTCCCAGGTCAACCACATTTGGGTGAGATGCATGAACCAATACAGGGAGCAGCTTGTTTTTCTCACTACCACGACTGACAGAGAGCGCCATGGTCCTTCATGTCGAGTTTATACGTTGTGGTACGTAATTCTGGACCTCGGTCTGATCGCTAGTTGACAGTTCTGTGACTGTAATTTTTGCAGGTTCGCTACCTCGGCATGATACTTGCGATGTGCGTGTAAAAGCTATTTTGATCAGACTAAACCCTGCTTGCTCACCATGTTTTCCTTGCAGAAATTATTTCATTTGTTAGTCTTCTCATCCTATCGTTTTATTGAGCAGCAAACACTCATCGTCTTTCCATTGTGTCCAGTCAATGCGAATATATATATGGCACCTTCAGTGAGCTCCTCGACCGAAATTTGTTAGAGACAGCCCTCATTTATTATGGCACAGACGTATGTTCTTTACAATTGTGCTCACTTGACAACCACTGAGAAGCCCTATCTGAAATAGATGTGAGTGCGTCTTCACTTGACTGTGCATTCTGTGTTCATCGTCGAATTATCCTACTGGACTATAGGCGTCGCCATTGACCGGTTCGAAAATTTCGGAAGCTTTGCTTTTCAGATTATATCTCAAGGTACGACAACCTCTTAATCTTACTCGCCTGCTCAATGATATGGTGTAGCTATCATGTCAATGCGCATATATGCCATGTACATGCAGTCCAGAAGGGTGTTGGCCCTGTTGAGCGTATTCTTCCTTGCTACGGCCGGTCTGGGGATTGCTGTAGGCATCACTGTGCTAGGTCCCGACAGCGGAATATCTGGTAAGCGGATTCTGTCAGGAGCCTGATCGTTTCTTATTATAATGTCTGCAAGCCACCGAGTTCGTCCTGTCAGGAATTTCTGTATGCGGTCCGTACGTTAACATGGCATCCGTTTTCCCGCTGGCATATGATATCTTTGGTCTGTGCACCTCCATCCTGCAATTCGCACTTGCCGTTGCCCGCTTCGTCAAACACGCACCAGAAATGCGGCAGATGCTGCATCGGTGGCAAGTGAACGAAATTATGAAGGTTCTCGTTCAAGACAGTATCCTCTACTTCTCACTGTGAGATATGCCTTTACTTCGCTGGGTCACCGTTCCATGACAGTTTATTTGCCACAGAAACTTGATCAGTACAGTCATATTCATGATCAGTGTATGGGGCAGGCCACAAGATGTGCGTAAGGTCCTTCCCGACAGTCTACCTACTTCGCTGTGATAACAGCGTACACCCAAAACCAGAGCTCTGTGCTTGTTCCTCGGCTGGTGATCAGTTTTCGGGAGCATCATTCGCACGGAGATCATCTGGACCGTAGTAAGTTGGATGAACTGAAGGAACAAGAGACGATGCACTTTCGCCGTCCAGAATATACTCAGGATCTTGAGATGAGAGGTTTGGAGGATTGACTTGGGTTGAACTTGATGTTTTAATTCTTCTCGTCAGTCGGTTTACAAAGGCAGTATATGATACAATTATAAAGAGAGTATTTGCATACATAGGGTAATGTGGAGGTATAATAAAAAGTCCCTGTGAAATCTCGAAATGCATATAGCTACAATATCTCTATTATCCGAACGTCCATCATCTTGCGAACAGAGGTCATGTCTTGGACTTGCGCAATGATATCATGATCTGATGCGATCCTCATATATTCTCCGCCGCGTTGCTGCGCTAGCATAAATGCGCGGAAAGGCTGTCCTAGGCGAACAATTAACCGCAATGCTCGCAAGTGGGATTCCAAATCGACCGGCCCAGTGAGCGCATCGAAAAATGCGCTGACAGGCTGTCGAACGCGATCGATCAATCGCGATGCTCGCCAGCGAGAATCTGATTCACCCGGTCCATTGTCATCAGGGGCAGCGGTCATGTGATAATCTTCCACGCTCTTGGTATCATCTTCAGGGCTGGGCTGCTCGAGAAGATAACGATTCCACGGATAGACGAGTAGCAATGTCTGCCGGGGTGGCAGTTTATCTTCGGTGATGATCGATATGTCAATAAGCCCATTGGCCTTGACTTCATATGTGACCTTCTGGTCTCGGGCGCGGCTCCGTCTGACTTCTGTGACAGGAAATGCGAGGCAGGGCAACTGCAGCCTGCAGTTGGCGAAACGGGGAACGCTCAGGTCGTCGAGCAGACCGTAGAGTTTGGAAGGCAAGTCCACAGCTACGACATTTCGCAACGCGGAGATTGATGTCTCAATCTGATCTTCGGAGAGAGATGGAAGCGTAGATGGCAGAGCTTTGTACGAACTGATGTCGGCTGGCAGACAACTATTGAACTCGGATGATTTTCCGACCCAGTCCAGGGCAGAAATGTCACCCGAGCGAGCTACGATCTCTTGCAGGAGCCGTCCAAGCGCATTTTGCTTCTTCTCGCCGTAAATGACAGGTAAATGTACGCCGAAGATGCCAAACAATGAGTATGCCATGTCTTCCTGCAACGTGGTGACACGCGCCGATGCCCATTGGAGTTTCTCTCGGGCACCTTTCATCCCTGGGCGGAAGGCAACGAGGGCCCGTGCGTCTATGCCCGTGGCATATCCCAACTCCTGCATGATCGCGACGGACTCCTTGTGGTTGGAAGAGTGATCGTCGAGATATAGAGTCCAGTCTTTCCGATAAAAAAGAACGATTTTAGGAGCCAAGAATTCTTGAACCGTCCAACCTCGCCTGTTCCAAGCACTCCTTGCTAATGCACCGGACTTAGACGAAGGCATTACATCCGACAGGTAGATGATTGTCAACGCTGAGTAGCTATACCAGACAAACATTGTGTTGACCGATTCTTGGACCTCGAGGTTGTTGTTCTTGTCGATGCAGCACGTATCGCTCCATGCCCAAAGAAAACCTGCGTCACGTGCAGCTTTGCAGAACGACTGTAACTTCAAGATGCCGCCTACTGAGTCCAACTCGTGTATGACCCTGTCGTGGACGTCTTGTAGCAGCGGCTCCTTCCCTGTCCACCTATGCGATAACATGGCATAACGGAAGTATGTCATCACAACGTCTTGGATACGCTCGATTCCGAGGTCTGCATGCTTGATTGTTGACGACAAAAGCTTCTTGTACTCTGTGCTCGTTTTGAAGGCAGTGACCTGTGCTTCTCGATCACATAAACGCCCAGTGGAGGTATTGAGTAGACGGGGCGGGGCGTTCTCGAGTTGAATATCAACAACTTTTCGAACAGCACCTTCTGCTTCGGGTAGAGAGACGTACCGCTGACACAGCTCTGGAGAAAAAATGAAGCATCAAGAAATCTTGATCATCTGTCATCTAAGGCTTACCTGGTGTCTGCGCGTCAGGACTATTCTCCAACTTGGACAGCATGATTTGGAAGGCCTCGATAGCTTCATCGTAGCGCTGGGTTCCATCAAGTGCTGCATGTTGCAACTGATATCCAAGATAAGACGAAGGGTTGAGTTCGATGACCTACGTATCCGGGAATGAGAATTGGTGAAGAAAAAGTAGATAAGATCGTACCTTTTGCGCATCGACCAGCGCATCCTCCCATAGCAATTTTTCCAGCTTCGCCTTCGCACGGTTTGCAAAGATGGTATGCGTTGCAGAATCGAGGCCAATCGCCGCCGAGTACAGCTCGATAGCCTTGTCATAATCGCTCGCAGCGAGGGAAGCATCTCCACTGGTAGCATAAAGTGCCCCGCAATCTCGCTTGAAACCTTAGTGAAATGCGGGTGAGGATTGAAGTCGCTGATATCACTGAGAACTCACCAGTAGACCAATCAAGGAAGCTGGCCCTCGTTACCTCATCACTAATGTCCATCATGTATCGGTACGATTTCAGGGCTTCTGTAATTTTACCTGCCCGAAGGAGTGCGTGGCACCGTTTCTGATTTGCAGTTTGCCACAAGGACTTGAGATCCCACCCGAAGAGCTGGATAAAGCATGCGGTTAGGCAAAATGTTTTCCGTTGCATCAGATCGGCGTACCACAACAAAGGTCTCATATTTAGAATGAATGTCTGATTTAGACGAGAAAAGAATGCTTTTGACAGCACTAGTAAAGTGGTCAGCGGCTTCATTGTGATCCAAGGCATTGATTCCCAATTGGACGCGTAGATACGCCTGATATACGAAGTTTGGAAATCAGCATCGGTACACAAATGTGGCTTGATTGACTGTATGATACTCACTTCCACGACGCGACATGCGTGTATGTCGGCGTTGGGACAAGCTGTAATTAGCTCTTGGACGCGCAGCATCGCCTCCTCGTGTTGATTTGCATTGAATAGTGCAATGGCCTGAAACCATAATGAAGCAGGTAGTATGTGAGAAGATTTGACATACCTTAATCAAGAGAAGAAGGTGGGTTGTCGTCTTCGAATCTCCGTCTATGAACATGAACGCAATATCAAAGGCTTTCATTGCGTCCTGAAAGTCCATTTTTCCGCAAAGAGCGATGCCTTTGGAGATATAGCCTGTCAAGGAGGGCTGAATGCTGAGAGACTACACCCCCAAGAAAGTTAGCCTATCTTAACAGGAGCACGACGAGTAGGTGCATCTCACCCAAAGCGCATCATGAAGCGCGCGATCCCAATCAGATTTTCGTGCCATTACAAATGAGCGATTGGCATAAGAGTTGTAGTTGTCGGTATCATCACCGATCTCTCGTGTCAATACATCTTCAGCCAGAGGCAAATCCCCAGTTATACATGCACTGAGAGCTGTCGTGCTTATATTGAGGATCTGCGTGAAGCGTATTCTGAACCCATTACGTTCCAAGGATTAAGGCTGGAAACATACCTTGGAATGTGGGTCTTGCGCCTTGACACCATGATTGCAAGTGCAAGAAGACAATGCGTGCTTGTGCCAGATGAGTTGACGAAGTGACGAGAAATCGACTGGAGTTTACCTCGGATATTGCCGGCTCCTCTGGAACTTCCTCCCATAGCGTGTGCTTGCGCCCCATGAGATGACGAAGGGCCGGGAAGTAAAGAAACTTACCTCGTCTGTTGCGTCACAATGTTGCTCTGGAAATTCTTCCGATAAAGTGTGCTGGCACAAAATGGGATGACGAAGGGATGGGAAATCAACATGAACTTACCTTGCTTGTCACTTGTTCTCCTGAAGCGTCCTCCGATAAAGCGTACTGACACCAAATGAGACGACGAAGGGGCGGAAAGTGAAAGAGAACATACCTTATCTGTCACCTGTTCCTCTGGAGTGTCCTTTGGCAAAGCATCCTTGCGACAGATGAGATAACGAAAGGCAAATAAATGCGAACTTACCTCTGACACCTGCACCTTAAGAGTATCCAGCAACGCATCTTCGGGCACTTCCCACTCCTTGACCATCATAGTTCTACCTCCGCTAAGGATATGCTTGCCGTCCTTGGAGAAGATGACACAGTACGGTTCGTAGGGGTCCTTGTATATGGCAATGGTCCGTCGATCTGATGCCCGCCAGAGGCGCACATGGTTGTCTTTACATGCGGAGGCGACGAGCGTGCCAGTAGGGTCAACGGCAATAGCGTAGATATAATCAGTATGACCACTCCAATGATCACCGATCTGCTTCCAGGTCGATGTATCCCACTCTCGTATGTTGGGATCAGAATTTGTTCCCCCTGAGAAAAGCCGCGCGCCATCGGGCGTCCACTCAAGTGCATAGGCCCACGGACTGGTCGCCGTCTTCAAGGTTGCGATGCACTCGCTTGTGCGAGAATTACATATCAGAATATCCGAGCCCGCAATCGCAAGGAATTCGCCCGACGGCGAATACCGAACGCAGTTGACTTCACCACCGCAATTGATTGGATTCCCCGGAACCTGCCATGTTTTTGTGCACCACAGCTCCGTCGTCTTGTCCCATGAACCGGATGCGAGTGCTGTTCCATCTGGAGAAAAGTCTAACGAACGAACCCAGGTGGTGTGGACTTTGATGGCATCGGTGAGAGATTCACCGGTGACTCCGTGCCAGGCGATGAGAGCTCCGTTTTCATCACCGCTTGCTATCAACTGCCCATCTGCCGATACCGCCACTGCCCTCACCGTGCTCTTATGCCCCTCCATCTTCTTCAATACGGCACCGTCCTTCAAGTTCCACAGAAGAAGGGTCTGGTCTATCGAAGTCGTCACCATACGTTCACCATCCGGGAAGACGGCGACTGCGAAGACAGTGTCTTTATGATCTTTGAAGGCTCGACGGGGTGCCGCAAATCGAGGTATGACCTGCATCGCTTCAGCCGTTGTGGTAGACGTTGACGGTGTTAGGCGCAGTTGAATTGAGCTTGCTGCCTGGGCATTAAAGTTGGGGTTAATGCGCAAGACGGAGGAGATATGAATGGGGACAGACCTGTTCCTTCGGAATGTCATCCCGCAAAGCATTCTCTGGTAATTCCCACTCTCTGATCATCATATTTCTACCCCCCGCGAGGATGCGCTTTCCATCCGTCGAGAAGACACCACAGTACACTTCGTGGGTGTCCTTGAATATAGCGATGGTTCGTCTATCTGATAGCCGCCAGAGGCGCATAAGGTTGTCATCGGATCCGGAAATGATGAAAGTGGCATTAGAGTTCACGGCAAGGACATTGATACAATGAGCATGGCCTATCCAAGCTTCGCCGACTTGCTTCCAGGTCGACGTATCCCACTCTCGTATGGTAGGATCGGTAAGAGGACCTCCTGAGAGAAGCCGTGTGCCATCGGGCATCCACACGAGTGAACTTGGATTGCTCGCTGCCTTCAAGTTTGTAATGCATTCCCTTGTGTGCGCATTGTATATTAGGATATCTTTGTCCCCGTCTGTCGAGATAGCCAGATGTTCACCAGAAGGCGAAAACCGAACGCAGTAGATTACTCCACCACAATTAATTGGATTGCCTTGCGCCTTCCACGTGTCTGTGCTCCATATCTCCGTCGTTTTATCCGCCGAACCAGTTGCCAGCAATGCGCCATCTGGAGAAAAATCTATCGAGCGGATCCTGTCGGCGTGAGCTTTGACGGCTGGAATGAGAATTTCACCGGTGTCTCCGTGCCAGATGATGAGTGTTCCGTTATCGTCACCACTCGCTATCAATTTTCCATCTCTTGATACTGCCACCGACCACACCCAGCCGCCATGTCCCTCCATTTTCTTCAACAAAACGCCATCCTCCAAGTCCCATATATGAACCATATTATCATATGAACCTGTCACCATCCGGCGTCCATCAGGTAAGACCGCGACTGCGTGGACGGTTTCTTTATGATCTTTATACGCTCGAACGGGTGTGGTGATTCGGGTGAAGGCCTGCGACGATGTTTCCGCAGTTGCGATAGATATTTGTGGTGTTGAGAGTGATGGGAGGGAGCTTTCTGCGGGAGCCTTGGAATCGGAGTCGCGAGCCTAAACATTAGAGCTGAGGTTAAGACGAAAGGATGAAAATCAACGCGTAACTCGCCTCTACTTCAGGAGGGCTCTCTAGCAGAGCACTTTCGGGTACTGCCCACTCTTTGACCATCATACTTCTACCTCCGCTGAGGACGTTCGTGCCATCCGTGGAGAAGGTGACACAGCATACTTCGTGGGTGTCCTTGAATATGGCAATTATTCGTCGATCTGATGGTCGCCAGAGGCGCGTATGGTTGTCTTTGCATGCGGAGGCAATGAGTGTGCCAGTATTGTTCACGGCAATAGCATGGATAGTGTCAGAATGACCCGTCCAAGGATCACCAACCTGCTTCCAAGTCGAGGAATCCCACACTCGTATATTGGGATCGGAAATAGTGCCCGCTGACAAAAGTCGTGCGCCGTTGGGCGTCCACGTGAGTGTAAAGGCACATGGACTGGCAGTCGTCTTTAAGGTCGCGATGCGTTCTTTCGTGCGTGTGTTGTATACAATGAGGTCAGTGCTCGCAATAGCAAGAAATTCGCCAGAGGGAGAATACCGAACGCAATTGACTTCACCACCGCAAATAATTGGGTTTCCTTGCACCTGCCATGTTTTTGTGCCCCATAGCTCCGTCGTTTTGTCCCATGAACCGGACGCCAGCTCGGTGCCATCTGGAGAAAAATCCAGCGACCGGATCCAAGTGGAGTGAACTTTGACGGCTTCGATGAGAGATTCGCCGGTGTCTCCGTTCCAGGCGATAAGCTGACCGTTCTCATCACCGCTTGCTATCAATTTGCCGTCTCTTGACACAGCTACTGCCTTCACCGTGGACTGATGCCCCTCCATTTTCTTCAACACAACGCCGTCCTTCAAGTTCCATAGGCGAAGAGTCTTGTCAATCGAGCCCGTCACCATACGGTGTCCATCGGGAAAGACTGCAACTGCGAGGACGGTATTTTCATGATCCTTAAATGGGCGACGAGGTGCAGTGACTCGAAGAATGGGCTGCGCTACTTCCGCCATTTTGGTGGAGGTTAATGATGTTGCGCACGGGTCAAGGTCGATTGTCTTGGGTTACTATGTACTGGGCGCTTTTGTGCTAGTTCCCAGCAGGGTCGCAACTTGGCATCATGGACACTGCCAACTTCCAAGGCACAGATTGTTCGTCGTATTGCCCCATACGGTATACTACAGTGCAAAGGCTGTAGCCAAATTATCACATTCTGCTATACGAGAATCACAACTTACGCTGCCGGTGGCATAGCTTCTCGAGGAACAACGCTCAGAGCTCTGCGCTCCACGCCAAATGTAAGGAATGTAAGGAAGCGCAGTCGTTACTTCAAGTCCTGAGCTTCGCCTTCGGTGCAGTTGCATTACCACCATGCATTTCCGGATCATGTTGGGGTTTCGTACAACGCTCACAATGCAGATTTCGTATAGGCCCTGGGGGTCTGTCATTCCCCTGCTCACCGAAGGCTCTTTGATGTATTTCCGATGTGGATCAAATGTACTATGCCAGACCAGCGCCCGCTGCTGTTTGTCGTCACTCGCCGCTCGACATATCAATGTTGACAACACATGTGCTTTGAAACATTTTTCCGAGATAGGGTGAAACAAGACGAGCATCACTGCACGTTGCAGTCTGAATGACATAGCTGTCTTGTAATATTATCAAACTGAAGGGCTTTCAACTTACTATAAGTACTTACAGAGGTTCGCGGAAGAGCCTGTAAACTTCGGCTAATCCCGAGAATGAGCGTTTATTCGCTTGTTGGTGTGAACTTGAAGTTGGTCCTCCGAAGTCCGCATCATACATGTAAGCTGGCGGGATCCCTGACTTAGAAACACTCCAGGGTCCTGCACAAGTACTGCAGTGACTGTAGCGCTGCCAGAAACGGTCTAACATTTTCCGTTTATTTCTTATGGCCACCGATTTCTGGGCCAGTTCGCACTAGTGAGGAGGATCAAAAGTCATAACCGGCGAGAGGCTTATGGTGGGTATTGCAGCAAACGATGGATTGTCGATCGGGCTACTGTGAAACAGGCTCGTGCAGAGGACTTGCAATATTTGGACGATCCGGAGTACCTTGATTTCTTCTCAATTTTTTTTACCAATGGTGAGCATCATACATCCAGGAAAGCAATTCAGACACTCAACCCTTCCAGTTATAACGAAACTAGGGAAGAAGCTCAACTTTAGGCAGCGCGTCATTGCAACAGCCATTGTCTTTTTTCGAAGATTTTACATCAAGAATTTGTACTGCGAGACCGATCCGTTTATTGTCATCGCAGCATGCTGTTACGTCGCGGGGAAAGCGGAGGAGTCACCGGTGCACATTAAGAATATGGTCGCAGAGGCTCGACTTTTCTTCAGCCGTATGTTCCACTCAACATCTCTGTTTCAAATTCTGATGTCAGGTCATGCAGAACAGCCATACGGCATGAAATACTTTCCTTCCGACAATTCAAAGCTTGCTGAGATGGAGTTTTACCTTGTTGCGGACCTTGAATGTGACCTCACGGTCTTCCACCCATACCGTACGCTTATGTCTATTTGCAAGAAGGAGAGCTCGAACGACCTGCAGGCAGAGGCTGGGGAAGTCGGAGTGGGGGTGGAGGATGGGCCTCGGTATTGGGGGAGCGGAGAGGGGCAACTCGAGTTGCCAGATGATGCATTCCAGCTAGCTTGGTGAGCGGTTTTAGAGAAGAATTGCCTCATGACTGATTTCAGTGTCCCAGGTCAATCATCAACGACACGTACCGCTCGGATATCTGCTTGCTTTATCCTCCCCACCTTCTCGCCGTTACAGCGCTTTATCTCACCGTGATTTTACATGGTCCAACTAGAGATCTCCTGCAACAACAGTCTCATTCGACTGATGTGCAAGCAACACAGAATTCCCCGAGAAGATCATCGCGACAAAGTTCCACTGCATCATCAGGTCATGCAAAGAAACCCTCGCAGGATTTTGTTGCCTTCTTTGCAGGACTTAACGTTTCCTTGCCGTTAGTTGCCACGATTGCACAAGAAATTATTTCGATGTACACATTCTGGGAGCGGTATCACGAGGATTCTGATCACGCTGATTCTGCAAGGAATACATTCCATGGACGCGCGTCGGCGCAGGCACAATCGGGAGCGAGCAGTAGTGGAGTAACCACTCCCGTGGAGAGCTCAAACGATATACAAAGTTCTGTCACGCCGACCTTCTTGTTGCAGGTCCTGACGAGGATGAGGGAGAGCAGGTTGTCGGATATCGCGCATTCCGGAAGGCCCGTTGCGGTGAATAAGATGTTGGAGCGGACTCAAGCCGCTGGGTGATTGTCTATGTAGTATGTATCGTGAAATATGATGTTTTGTCTCTACGATGACGATTAGCCGTAGGTCTTTGGAAACCGCACAGGTACTAAATTCTGTCTACTTCTATATGCTTCCCTTACTTTCCGGACGTCATCCTCCGATGGTGGTTTTTCCTCTGGGAACTCGTCTATAATACGTCGCAGCACCGCGATCATTTATTTGTGTGTTGACAGGGTCATCTGGGGAAAACGCATATATACTGCCATCAGGTTCAATTTTCACGGTTCCTGGAGGTGATAGCTTTGAGGCGAGGTCTGCAAGACCTTTCACAACAGCCGGATGGTTGAATATTTTACATGCTGGAGAAGTAAAACGCCAACCAGGGACGGGTCTCTATCGATCGGTTAATCTCGACGTCGCGCCCCCGACCATATGGCATATACCTTTCCATTCTCATCGCCACCACTGGCATATATAATGATCAGATTCATAGTCGATGTCATCTCTCACTGCGTCTTGTCCTGAATCCTGATTCGCTAGAACCACGACCCACAAGAAGGACGAAGTTCCATAGAGTCATATTATTACTGGATACGCAGTTATCCTACATCTGTCTTACATACCCACCGGGCCTGCCAAGTGAGCGCTCATTCTCTTACATCGTGCTGCGGGCCTGCGCACACGCATGCACAGTCAGGGAATCTGACCTTAAATACCAACTGTCAGGCGGGATGACTATCGGTAGTGATATCGGACTATCTTTGATTCATGTCAGGCAACTTGAACAGCCCTGGTGAGCGATATCTTGATTTGCCTGGGGGGCGTACCCTAGCGTACGCAGAAACAGGGAATATATCCAGCAAGACCGTCGTTCTTTACCTGCACGGAGCGTTCACGATCGGGGACGCGTCAAAGCCGTCTCCTGTGCTGTTGAGCAAGAATGTACATTTCATCTCGCCCACTCTGCCTGGATGGGGCAACACATCACCTCCTCCCCCATCCACATCGTACAACAATTGCCTCACCAGCGACATGACTGCACTGTTGACCCACCATTATCCGGATTCCAATATCCATGATATCAAACTGTACATCGCAGGGGGTTCGTTCGGCACTGTCCCCGCGCAGATCTTGTACGGGGCGCCCTATGACAAATTCCCCTTCGGTCGTTGCATCTCGGGCGTGTTGTTGATGGGCTCGATGAGCCCGTTTCGCTACCACAAAGATTATGCCAAGTGCATGACGTGGGCCAGCTATTTGATGAACGGACCCGTCGCGTATTACATGCCATTCAACCTCATGGTTCGCCTGATGAAATTCGTGCTGGCGAGAAAAGTTGCCACTGTAGAAGGC
>PVYJ01006030.1:91507-122420 GCA_002995095.1 Rhizopogon sp. AM-2018a | reverse complement strand
TTGGAATTTCGCGGCTGCGCAAACGACGAACAACGAAATGGTATGGGCCATCAGAGAACTGGTGAGTCCTATATCACGAATTCGGATGTTTTATGTTTTAAACACTGACTTTCAGTATTTTTGTAAGTATCTTTTTTTTGTTTTTTTGTTTGTTTCCAATTTACGTCCTATCGAGAGCTAGATAGTCTAAGGGACCCCAGTGTCCCTAACGCATCTCTGGGTGCGCGAATGCCCCGGTGTAAGGCGTACGGTAATCATCGCCTTTTTTGACAGGTTAATCAAGGTTCTTCGTCGTAGCGCCGAATCTCCTCGGGCATGCATGGAGACCGTGCGGCAGTGACTATAGTGTATCCAGCATTACAGGGAACCTCCGATCATATTTCGTCATGGGCACATCCTACGACGTAATTATAGGACATTCTCTTGGAGGCACGGTGGCTTTATCATTCTTGCCATTCATGCCCAAAAAAGAAGTCAGTTATACTCGTGAACGCAGTTAATGGGTAGTAAAAGCAGGTAGTGGCTACCGGGCAGTGTAAGCAAGTGGCATAAGCGGGTAGCAATTGTTAATATTAATACAATTAGAAGTTCCTCAACAAAAAAAAACATCTCTGCATGCTGGGGCAGCATATATCTTATATAACTCCGTAGCCAATTATTCATGTTACAGTACGATTCGAGTAGGGCTCAACTGAAATGAGAGATGCAATCGGCTCTCCATCGAAAGTCTTCTGGACTTCAATAATTAGTGTACAATTGAATGTGGTGATTGTAGACGGTTGCGCAAGAAAGCCATATCTTCATCGCATGGCTCATAGGTTTGCTCCGTTGGCAGCGGAATTGCATCCATGATGGCATTTGGACATTCAAATTGAATCCAGTGACCGGTACCCGGAATTACTCTGGCATCCAATCTCTTCACGCTACGAGGGATGTGTTCCAAACGACAAACAGCTTTCAGCCCGGGGCCTGCTAACAGCACGCTGATCTTCACGTTAGGAGTGACGTTTTTGAACAGGTGACCGAAAGACCATGGATTGTGTCGCTAGTTGTCACGAACGCAGAACTTGTCAACATCGCTTGCAATTTGCACACCAGAAAATTTGCCTGAAATAAACTCTTGATAATGGTGGGATCGCATCCGGGTCCCATCATTCTCTGCCACTGCATGGAGCTACTTCGTGACCAAGCGGGATTCTCAGCCATGTTCGCTATTTACAAACAATCCTTGATAGCATCTCGACTAGCTCATGTGGAGCCTCGATGGCAGGGTCGTTAACTGCAACCCGTTAGCTGGCGCGTGACATTTCGATGAATTTACATATCACACGTTGTACATGAAACCTACATGAATTTCGTTCTATGATTATGTGCGGACAGTTTGTAGCAACTCTACTAGCAAGGCAGTCATAGTGTTGGAACTTCGTAAAGTTATTAGTACTCAAGTATGGAAAGCGGGAGTGATCAGCTTGACAAAAAAGGCATGAATGCTGGACCGGACGCACTCGAACGCGTAGTAACTCAAACGCGCGTTGCCGAACTTGAAGGGCATGGCCACGAAGGAGGTAGAGTGCAAGAAGTCATCGAATGAAAATGGACTAGGCATGTCTCAGGCTTTCCTGTTTAGAGTGGTCGAAGCAAGAGTATGCACTGCTAGTCAAACTAGCTGAACTCAAGGAGGATATCATGACAATGGCGTAGAAGCTAGAGATATTGCTGACACGTCCACGATCCCTGTGGAGTGACTAGTTCACGTTATTGCTGTGTCTGATGCGTTTTCGATCTGTCTGTCTTGTTTGTTTACTTGAGAGCATAAATAATAACTGTAGGATACTCTGGCAATTAGGATCGTCTAAATCGGAATCTTGATCTTGTCGGTGACTGCCACTTCCAGATGACAGAGAAAGAATAAAGTAGGGTGCTGACTGCCAAGAGTATCAGCACAAATACGCCGACAACAGCCCAGGACGTTGCGGGATTTTGGCCGTGGCTACCAAGTGCTTGCAACGAATATGCAACGATTGAAGCCGTGAATGCCAGTATCGCCCATACAAGTAGAACAGGCGGCAAGCTAAGAAGCATGGCGTGCATTTGGAGGCCTAAAGAATGTTCTACGTTGTGCATGTACGAGAACTGTTGCAGTGAGTTAGTATGCAGAGCGCCAAGTCGATCAACTGCTACGAACCGATGCCGTTGTTGTGGTGTTGTTCTGATGGCTCCATATACAAAAAACGCCGACGATGATGCTGCCGAGAGAGCAGAGGGTGGCGATGATGCATGCAAATAGACCGCCTTGTTCTATGTCAGAGACAGCTAAGAAGCTGACGGTTGCGCTGCACATGACTTAATGGTCAAACTCAAGAAGCCACATGCATGGTACCTACGACAGTAGCACTGTGGCCTTGGATGTAACACCAGTTTAGTTATATAATATGTAGTCATGCAGATATGTCAAACTCACGATAAGAAGAAAATTCGAATACTCTTGCACCAGACGTTTAATGTAGGCATCCCAGGTTTGTTGAACATTTTCCAGACGACCGCGATATGTCCGAGCAGCTTTCACATGGGCAAGGTATGTGCGGGGAATACCGAAGAATAAAACGGTCACAACAGCCGATAGCACTGAACTCATCACGATCCCATATGGCTCTGATACGCTGACATGCCTGGAAGCCCTTGCCGCTCGTATTTCTTTGGACTGTTTCTCTGTATACTTGCCATAGCCTTCAGCAAATCTGAAGCTGTCTAGAGCACCATACAACATATAAACGGAATACTTGCAATTCGTCCACTGGGCACTCACACACTTCCTTAAGGATCCACGCGAGAAAAATCGTCTTTGATGGTGATGAGCCGGAGTATACTGCACGGGTTAATGAGAAAATTCGCCCTTCTGAGAGACCACATACGATCTGTGTGTTTCAGAAGGCGAAGGAGTTCTTCGCATTCGGCCTTAGAGAATGGGACAGTGCTATTGTATCCAGTAATTAGATTGTCAGTCTGTAGGAAGTAGTTCTTAGTATGAATAATTGTTTGGAACGAGACCCTTACGAAGTACCAAACAAGGGCATCTACCGCATCGCGCAGAGCTCCCTCTGGCGTCGGAAAGTGTACCGGATGCCGGCTTACATGGTTCCAGTAATGACGACGAGCACGACACACTGTTCATGCCTCGATCAATCTTCCAGGGTGTCTCTTTGGAATCATGTTACTTACAAGCTTGTTCTTCCATATTAGAGATATTCTTGCTCTGCACTTCGGCAAAATCATAAGATGCGACGCAATGCGCATGATTAACCACAAGATGATCCAACGGTGTTGGTTTGAGCGAGATACCAAATAACTTGATTTCTATGTCCTCCTCGTCGGTAGCATACTGGGTGGCTTTTTGCATGACCAGGTCGTGAACCCCTGGGTCACGAATATCCTCTACAGTAAGAATTCTGAGAACAGGATGAAAGAAGTAAATCCATCCTTGAGGATGAACGCAGAGATGCCAGGGCGAAGGTGTGAGTGTTCTGTGGACGCTGTGAGTAATCATAAAGTCTAGGTTATGAAAGTGAAAGTTGCGCGCACATATTCTGATTCGGCAGCGTGGCTGAGCGCGCTGTGCTCATGGTTACTGAGCGACTCATCGGAGAAAGAAGTACAATAAAGTTCCAAACTGCAATGCGGCATTGCTCGAAATCATTTGACGATACCAACAATGATATTGCTAAGTACAACCAAAGTCAACCAAACTCGGCAACGACGCGCGCTTACAGCTGGTTTCATATTGATCGATAGACCAGATTTCATTTCATTCCACTCACCGACTCTACCAACTAACTTTGGCAAGGTGTTCGGGCGGTAGCGGTGGAACCACCACTTAATATCCTGATGATGTCTTATCGAGATCTTATCTCTAGACTAGAGCGATGAGGGATTCTTGAAACAGGAACAGTTCGTCAGTCCGAAAAGATATGCGATTTCGAGTCCCTGGACAGTATAGAGTCAAACACCCGTTTGATTACTGGAAGCACAATATAACTACTGATAATATATCAGGCAGGACGTGGCTTTGACCTTTTTTATTGTACAACTGTAGTCGTGGTTGCTGGTAAAATGATGATCGAGGGAGTTGAAGAGCCAGCATTTATGTGATCAACCTTCGTGAAACAGCTATTCGATAGGAGTCGTAACGACAACTTCCAAGATAAGCGAGAACGAGCATACACGGTACACGTAGAATCCCTCAGCCACATCCTGCACACTGTCAGGTATGTGTATTTGCTGTGAAGTTGTCGGTGCCAGTGCTGAGTGGAGGATGAACTGGCACAGAGGGAGCGGTGAGAGGTGGCACAGGGGGAAGCGGTGCAGTGCCCCTGGACTCTCTGTACCACTTACTGTATCTACTGAAAGCAAGGTGTTGCTTTCAGAAGGCTGATAGCTAGTCTGTGCCAGTCTACTGGAACCTCAATTAAGAAGAAGGAGCCTCGATAAGCGTATGTGATTCTACGTGATAAGTCATGTAGTTGACAGTCGTGTTCGTAACGGTAGATATAAATCAAGCTTATCGTCGAGCAGTGGCTTGAAGCTTTGAAGTTCCAAACGCTTATGTAACTGCGGCTTACAATCAAGGTTACCAAACTCGGCACTCATACGAAACGCGTGCAAAGCTTTTCTGCTGTTGACACAAGGAATTCAGAGTTGGGTTGGCCTATTACTAGCATCATGAGCACCAACAACAACCAGCAGCCAACGACAGGCTTTGGCAATGCTTTCGGCGGTAGCGGTAGCGGTGGAACATCCACTACCGCGACAAATCCTTTCGGAAGCACTTCACTGGGAGGAGGTGGAGGCAGCAGCATCTTCGGCAACCCTTCAGCCAACACTACATCCAGCATATTTGGACCCGCACCTACTACAGGAAGTGGATCTACGACCAATACGTCCTCGTCGAATATATTTAGCACCACCTCCACATCAAAACCTACTGGTTCAATATTTGGAACCTTCGGTGGTGCCCCAACAACTACTCCCGCCACGAAGCAACCAAATTTCTTTGGAACGTCGGGCACGAATACGACCTCTACCTCTGCATCCAATCCTTTTGGTGGAAAGCCCGATGCGCCACAAGGTGCAGCGACGGCAGGAGCATCAGCGCCAGCACCTAGTTTCTCGTTAAGCAGTGCCACTGCAGGAACTTCAATGCCTTCAGGTAAGCATTGTGGCTCGGCGCATTTTCCATCATAACAGATTGGTCTAGTACCGAGTGGAGGACTTTTTGGTGCTGCACCAGCAAAACCTGATGGGGCAGAGAAGAAGGATGCAGCAGGTACGTTTGCTTGAATCATGTTTCTTTATTTCATCAGACAACTTGTGCGATAGTTCCTACTCCTGCAGCTCAGAACATATTTGGAAGCAAAGACACTTCCTCCGAAAAGAAAGATGCCGCGGGTATGCCTTGTTCGATTTGAACAACATTGTGCTCATAGATTCTTCTTTGTACATAGCGTCTGCAGCTGGCCTCTTCGCACCTAAGCCTGCAACTCCGGCAGCTACCACGCCTACAGGTGAGATATATACCTGGTGAAGTCTGCGCGCCTGACGATTGTTGCTCAGCATCAGCATCAGCATCATCAGCTAATTTGTTCAGTGCAAAGCCCGCCTCTTCTGCACCTACTGCACCTTCAGGTAAGATCATGTCTTCAAAGTGACGGAGAGGGTCATACTCAACAATCACAGAGCCCCCGACCAATTTGTTTGGAGCTAAACCTGCGACCACGACCCCGACGACCAGTAAGCTCTATGTTTTGGCTTTCGCTGTCTATAATTTCACTTTGTCCAGCTGCGCCACTGGGGCAATCAGCTTTGGGACTGCCTAAGAACGGCGACAAGCCGAAAGACGGTACGAGAAGTTACAAACAAACAGATTCATTCCCACTCATCCCTTTTGTTAGCGCCCACCGTTGCCGCTGCTTCGGTAGCCGTACCTCCACCATCAGCGCTCAGAGGCAAGACTATCGAGGAGATAGTAAACAAGTGGTCGTCTGAGCTGGAAGTTCATGTTCGGGAGTTCAACAAGTTCGCTGGTGAAGTCGCTGTTTGGGATCGGGCCCTGATGGAAAATGGAAATAATGTATGTTTCCCGAGTCATAGTCGGATCAGACGTCTCATAGGCTGTAATCCAGCTTGCTACTCTCTTTACCCACGTCCAGGCTCTGGAGCGGGAACAAAATGACATCGATCAATCTCTCGACCACATTGAACAACAACAGAAGGACCTCTCCGCGACGTTGGATGCTTACGAGCGATCTGCCGAAGAGCTTTTCGGGGAAAGTGGGACCTTGCGGGCGCTTGATACAGGACCTGCTGACACCGAGCGAGACAAAAAGTAAGTTTTCAAGAACGGCTAGCCAAGAATGCACGATATTTATTTTCATTTTAGCTATATGTTGGCCACGGAGCTGCATGCTCACCTGGACGATTTGTCTGGATCACTGACGCAGATGATTGATTCAGTCAATGCGCTGTCTCTGACTCCAAATGGGTCGCAGGGGACGGTTGGAAACGATGATCCCATGATGCAGATATCTCAGATATTGAGCAGCCATTTGGATAGCCTGCAATGGATTGATGGAGCTGTGCGCGAAGTTGAGGGCAAGGTTAATGAGGTGGAGAGGCGAGTGCGAGAAGCAGGTGGAGTGAGCACAGTGATGGGAAGTGGTGCAACGAAGTCGAGGGGTTTTGGGTTGAACCGGTAAATTTCACCTGAGTGCATTGAAAGGACCTCCGGCTTTTGAAATACAACTCTCAGCTATGGTGAACGTCTACTACATACGCTGACATTTTCTGAATACAAAATCAGTATGACATAACCTATATTCTCCTTTGACCAGCTGAGAGCACCGCAAGTCTGTCTTCAAGCTGATGATCAACCGTGGTGTTGGACCATCTGCTCGAAGACGCAGAAGTTCTACATAGGTGCGCCGGACGCCCGTGCCTAATAATATCGGCCACTTTGAGGAACACGTGTGAGTGGTGGACTGCGATGGGGTAATAAACTGTTCTGGTCGCAAGCTTGCATTACGTCTCAACCATGGGCAGCTCATCGTTGGCGATGCGCCCGACCTCTCGGCGTCTGCCTCGCTCAGTCTTGCTTCTGGCTACCACCCTTGTCCTCCTCATCCTTTCCCGGTCTTCGCCCTTCATCTCCTCCGTTCTCTCCCATCATAGCCCACAGGAGCTCGCTCATCGTTCACAGATCCTCACCAAATGCGCCTACACACGCGCAAAACCCGGGCCTCCACCTCATTTTCATGCCCGCACCCAGAGCGACCGCTATACTGAGAACATGAAGCCTGTTCTTGTGCGCAATGCAACTATCTGGACAGCGGCTAATGGCGGGCACGAGGTTCTCACTGGCGACTTGCTCATGCACCGTGGTCTCATCAAGGCTGTCGGTAATATTCCTCTTACCTTGCTCGACGAGCTCGAGTTGGAGAGTACGAACTTGGAGGTGGTCGATGCTAACGGAGCGTGGGTGACCCCTGGGATCGTGGACCTGCACTCTCATATTGGCGTCGGTAGTGCGCCTGAGCTAAATGGTAAGTCTGTTCGCTACTTCACGTGTCCATACTAGGATCCTCATGTCCTGCAGGTGCAGATGACACGAACTCCATCAAGGCCCCAATCTTGCCCTGGCTGCGTAGTGCCGACGGGCTGAACACCCATGACGCGTCGTACGAGCTCGCTATTGCTGGAGGCGTCACCACGGCTCAAATTCTCCCTGGGAGTGCAAATAATATTGGTTAGCGCGTTCCTCACTGTATTCGTTGTCCGATTGCTGATCTCAAACCTTTACTAGGCGGCCAGGCATTCATCATGAAGCTTCGCCCTACAATTGAGCGTTCACCTTCTTCCATGCTCTTGGAACCTCCCTACACGCTTAACGGCTCACACTTTAATCACTCTCTTACACCCCGCTGGCGCCACATGAAGTATGTCGTTTCACTCTCTCGATCTTCCTATTTATCTTTTGATGTTACCCCACAGACATGCGTGCGGTATGTTCCCAAACACATATCATCCTCATACTGTTCGCTTACTCATCCACAAGGTGAAAACCCCTCCTCTGTCTATGGCATCACCCGCCTTGATTCTGGGTGGAACTTCCGTGCCGCCTATGACACCGCCCGAAAGCTGCGTGATGCTCAAGATGCCTTCTGCGCTAAAGCAGAGTCCGGTTCCTGGGATGACCTCTCAGAGAAGAGCTTCCCTGAAGATCTGCAATGGGAATCCCTTGTTGATGTCCTCCGCGGACGCGTGAAGCTCTCTGTACACTGCTATGAGGCTGTTGATCTCGACGGAATCGTCCGTGTGCGTCATATTTATCTGGTTTGCCTAAACGTAGTCTGATGTATGTGGTTCGACAGCTTACGAATGAGTTTGAGTTCCCGGTGGCGTCGTTCCATCACGCAGGGGAGACGTACCTCGTTCCAGAGTTATTGAAGAAGACGTGGGTGAGTCTTTCGCTATCGCTCATTCTCCACTTCATTCCGATGATCTTCCCTTCTACCAGGGAGGCACACCCGCTATTGCGCTTTTCGCATCTAACTTCCGGTACGTATACTTTTGTGGGTATTTTCTGTAGTTTAGACTGAGGAGTTACTCTTGGATGAAGAAAGAAACGCGAGGCATATCGAGGGTCAGAGTTTGCTCCGCGGGTCTTGTCTGAGCACGGAATTAATGTGATCATGAAGGTACAGTGTCACCTTCTCTTTATTCATTATTTCATGCCGAACCAACATGAAAATTCTGGTCTCTATCATTTGCTAACCGTTCATCCAGAACGCATTTATTCAATTTCCTCGCTTACAAAATCTCTGACTAACATCTGTGCTTGCAGTCCGACCATCCTGTTGTCAATTCTCGTTACCTCCTGCATGAAGCTGCCCAAGCGCACTATTATGGTCTCGACCCTGCACTTGCCCTTCTCTCAGTCACCCATACTCCTGCCATGGCCATGGGGATGGGTCACAGGGTCGGGATGTTGAAAGCAGGTGTGTGCAGCTGTTCTTTATGCACATTTTGATCAAGGACTTAAGTGCTGGTGGGATTGCAGGGTATGATGCTGGTACGTCCTGCATGCGTGCCAATAGGTAAATAAAGAAGATCTGACTTGTGACTAGATATTGTCATCTGGTCCTCCCACCCGCTGTCGCTCGCTTCCACACCCACGCAAGTCTACATCGATGGTATTCCACAGCTCTCTCGACTGGATCACTATGTCGCCAAGGGACCCTCCACGCTTCCACACATGCCTGACTTTGATGCAGAGAAAGCGGCAACGGTGGTGCATGAGGGTCTTCCCCCACTCGAGCCACGGAGCGTGAAAGGAATACTGTTTGCGAATGTCTCAGGACTTTATATGAGAAGTGGGGGCTCGAGTGGGGTGGTGCAAATTTCCGAGAACGTGGGAGTAGTGGGTGTGGAAAATGGTCGAGTTGTGTGCATTGGTCAATGCTCGGATTTTGCAGAGGGGAGTGTTGAGATGGTTGATCTTGAAGGTGGTACGATCACCCCTGGACTGACGAGTTTTGGGACGTCGCTTGGGCTCTCCGAGATAAGGCTTGAGCCGAGCACTAATGATGGAAGGGTTCATAACCCCCTCGATGACGATTTGCCCTCTGTGCTGGGTGGCAAGGTAATAAGAGCACAGGATGGGCTAATGTTCGGTGGTCGGAATTTGCTGTACGTGTTCCTTTCATCTTGTTCCTTTCATCCCAACTGTTTCTTATCCGTCTGTGCATCTGTCCGAACCGAACTTTTCACTTTCAGACTAGCCTATCGTGGCGGCATCACCACTGCCATCACTGCGCCCTCTGGGACCTTCTTGCAGGGCATATCGTCTGGATTTTCACCTGGTGCTGCACATGCTCGAGTAGAAAATGCAAGCATTCTAGATGAAGTCGCATTGCACGTGGCTGTGAGCATGAATGCAAAGGCAGGAGTGAGTACGCAGATAGCAGCACTTAGAAATATGTTGTTCGGGGAAGGCGGGGATCAGGTGCTGAGGAGAGTTAGGAAGGTATATGCATTTATTTCTATTGCCGCATTGGATGACACTGATACTTGAAATGAAGGGTGAAACCACGCTCGTTGTGGACGTGGAGAATGCAGACATTATGGCAACGCTGCTCCGGCTCAAGGATGAATACGAAGCTCATTCTGGGGAGAAGCTTCGCTTGACCTTCTCAGGAGCTACCGAAGCACATCTCCTTGCGCACGAGATTGCGAGGGCAGGCGTGAGTGTGATCGTCACTCAAAGTAAGCCATTCCCGGAGACGTGGGAGCAGCGAAGGATGTGAGTGCCCTTTGCCCTTCCTTTTCTCCCGTCCTTTCTTCTTTTACTTGTTCCCATTTGGTTAAACGGTGTTAATTGGATACCAGACTCGCTGGCCCGCCGATCACTCATGAAAGCCTAGTAACAGCGCTTTTGAAAGCTGGCGTCAATGTCGCCATCGGTATCGTTGATGAGTACAATGCACGTAACACGCGATTCGAAGTTGGTTGGGTACGTTTTCTTGAGCTTCTTTTCACGTCCAATTCGCATAACATCAATATTAGTTCCTTCTAACGTCTAATGGTGCTATCGATCGTACGACAGCCCTCGCGCTCGCCACGACAAACCTCGAGAAGGCGCTCGGTGTGCAGAGAGAGATGCCCCAGGATCTCGTGGCATTTCGTGGTGGGGACGTGTTCGAGTTTGAAGCCAAGGTGGTGGGCGTTATATCGGAGACGTTGGGGCGGACAGATTTATTTGTGTGAAAGGAGCCCAAGGTTGTGGGTGGGCTCTAAGCTGCATACATTTGATGGATGGATAACCTACTTACCTTTCTGTAGTTCCAAGTCGACGAGATTTGGAATGATGGTGCTGGATATGTGATAGAGATTTCAATGCGCGCTACTTGATAGGCAACGATTAAAAAAAACACGGATAAGTAAGTACATCGAAGCAGCGACCAGACAGGTACCCTCCAAAATCTCTACACCACGCTGTATCTCCCTGCGGTTGCGCTGGGATTCCGCATCTCCGCTTGCAGGGCTGCAGCAGACGCTTCGATGAGTAAACGCTTGATCTCCCGCACAGCTTGTTCCACCTAAAGGGAGTTGATCCAGTTAACTTCACTGAGCAATGCAAATAAATAATCCTTGCTCACCCTGTATTCCTCGTTGGACTCGACCAGTAGATGAAGTTTGGGTGGTCCTTCTGGAGGAGGCTCCTTCCCGGATTCGTAATATATGCCTGTTACAGTCAGGTCAATTCCGGATACTGAACAATCATGTTACTGGACCGACCTTTGTTGGTAACAGATGCACCTGTCATATCGATGAGCTGACCAAGGAAAAAATGTGAGTATTATCGAAAACCGAACGCGTGAGGAAAACAACAGACCTGAACCATGGTTTCCTTGTTTGTGACCCTCCATCTGGCCTTCTGTGGGTAGTCGTTGATAGGTATGATCGCGTGGAAATCCGTGGAATCGGGGTTTGCCTTCCTGAGTCCGCTCTCCTCTGCCTGGATCTGAGACTGTAAGACCAGTCTTGTTGCCTTCATCTGTGCATTCAATTTCGCCATGACACTGAGGGCTTGCTTGTGCGCGGCAGTGTCTTTCCCTGCACGAGCAGCAGCTTCCTGAGCGGCCTTGAGCGACGCTTGAAGCTTCTCCTCCTCCTTCGCATGTGCGAGACGCCGAGCTGCAGCAGCAGCTCCAGCTACACCAAGTAAACCCTTGGAAGAGTCGGGAGCGGGACCACGCTTAATTTCAACTTTGAAGTTGCCGAATGTCATATCATCGCCAGTAGCGGTAGGTGTCTTGACAGCTTCATCCACCTTCTCCTCTTCGGGCTCGCCGTAAGCTTTGCGCTCTGCCCGATCTTTGGCCTCACGCTCCTTATCGAGTCTATCAAGACCTTTCCCACCGAAGCCTGAGCCTGCGACTTGCGCCTTCCCGGACTTAACCTTCTCCAAGAAGCCTGATGCCAAATGATAAGCATAGTTCACGAGAAATACGATAAAACGAGACACACCGTTGGCGAGTTCCTCAAGCTCACTCGGAACAGCTGCATTACTTGCCTTGAGCGCACGGTAGATGTCAACAGAGTACCTTTCCTGTTCAGGTGTGATGAATGTAACACATGTGCCTTTGTTGCCCGCTCTCCCGGTGCGACCAGCGCGGTGAACATAATCTTCCATATGATTAGGCGCATCGAAGTTAATAACAAGCTTTAGCTGTTTGACGTCCAGCCCACGCGCCGCGACAGAAGTGGCAATGACAATTGGAACAACTCCGGATTTAAAGTCGGCAATCGTGGAGTCACGATCAACCTGATCCTTGCCTCCGTGCAGGGACATGCACAAATACCCTTTCCGCATAAGGTCACGCAGCAGGTTATCAGCAGCTTCCTGTCTGTCGACAAAAATGAGAGTACGGCATTCTGGGTCTTCGTTGTACATCTGTCCCAGGATATCCAAGAGTCGATTGAACTTGGACTCTTCGGGACGAACTTCAACGATCTGTTCGATTTCTGCGGCGACCACAGATCGTCCGCCAACAGTAATTTCAAGAGGCTTCTGTAAGATCTTTCTTGCGAGAGAGTCCATTTGTTTGGGGAACGTTGCAGAGAAGAGTACTGTTTGACGGTCAGGTCGGATGTTGTTGATGATCTTCATGACTTGAGGCTCGAAACCCATGTCAAACATCCGGTCAGCTTCATCAAGAACGACATAAGTGACACGCTTGAGGTTTGTCACCCGACCTGAGTTGGCAGTCAGGAGATCGATCATGCGACCAGGTGTGCACACGATGATCTCAGCACCCTTCTTCAGCTCAGCAATTTGGTCCTTAATGGGGGAACCACCATACGCACACACAGCCTATTAATGCAAATGAGATACTATAAACAGATCATAGAGACGGGAGAAACGCACGCGAAGATTCATTACCCGCAAGAATGGCTTGCATTCTCGATGAATTTGTACTGCCAGCTCGCGAGTAGGGGTCATAACAATGGCAAGGGGTCCTTCCATCTGCTCCAGGGGCCGCTGGTCCTTAATGTGGCGAAACAAGGGGAGAAGGAATGCAATGGTCTTGCCTGAACCTGTCTTTGCCACACCAATGACATCGCGGCCCGACATAATTGCAGGGATAGCCTGGGCTTGAATAGCGGTTGGTGCTGTATAGTTGAGGCGTTTAATTACATCCAGACTAAATTATGTCAGACAAAGAATAAACTGGGATGCAGCGTTAACGTACCAACTGGCTGGGAGACCAAAATGACTCCACTTCGTCACCGGTCTCGGGCAGTCAATGCCACGTATTTTGATACCGTCAAGTTCCAGTCGCAAGAGGTCGGCCTCCTCATCGGTCATAGCGGCAATGTCGGGGGGAGGAATATAGAATTCTTTGCGGAAGGACTCATACTTGACACGGGAATGGTCAACAGCGGCGATATCCTTCTTCTTCGCCTTCTTGGCTGCAAGAGCAAGGATATCTTCAGGATTAAGTTCGGTGGTATCAAGCTCATCCTCTACCACTGCTTCAATGACTTCATCTTCCTCATCATCATCCATACGTTCGGCCAGAGGTTCACGAGATCCTTTTCCACCATTCATCTTCTTCAAGTCATCTTCGTCAACCTTCTTTACTTCCTCCGATACACCCGACATGAAAGCATCGAGGGGGTCGACGGCGTCCTCATCTTCATCCATGGCGACTGCAGCTTTGCTCTTAATAGCCTGGTCCATTCTATTTGCCTCTTCGTCGTCATCGTCAACTTCAAGGTCACCGACGCTAGCTTCTCCATCCGCCATTGTCATGTCAACGGCAGGCATATCACCAAGGGTTTCAAGCTTCCGCTTGGTCTCGACGGAATCGTCCATGGCCGCAGCGCCCTTTGATACTTTGAGGACTTCAGGCTTGAGGGGAAGACCTTTGAGTCCGAGACCTGTGAGGGCCGCACGGTTCAGAGAAGCGCCAGGTTTGGCCGGTGTTGCAGTCGGAGCAGGAACTAGTGAGGCATGGATCAAGTGGTGTGAAATCATGAAGTGCCGAGCAAAACAAAAATGGGCTCACCTGGCGCTGATTTGCCTGCAAGAGCCATGGCTTTGACTTTAGCCTCGTCAAGAGCCTTCTTGGCGTCGCGGTCCTTCTTCCAAGCCTCAATCTTCGCCCTCTTCGCCTTGAGTTTCTCATCCTCTGGTGGAGGAGTTTGCGTGATACTGGAAGCAGCTTGAGGTTTTGGAGGAGGAGAAGGAGGGCGTCGGTCCCGGTCTTTACGGTCCGGTGAGTGGGAGCGACGACGGTCATCTCTTCTATCGTCTCTGTGACTGTCTCGGCGCCTGTCATCTCGGTATCTATCATCGCGATATCTGTCATCTCGATAACGGTCTTTGTCACGTTCCCTATCCCGGTCTCTCAAGCGATCACGTTCTCTGTCACGGTCGTCGTCGTATCTCCTGCTAGGTCTTTGGGTATTCCGCCTAGTCGGCGAAGGGGACCGAGGTGAACGGTGAGATGATCTTACCCTTTTATTGGACGTATCCGGTGAATATGATCTATCCCTGCGCGCCATTCTTGTACACGACGGTGGTGGTGGTAGCGGTGGTAGTGGTGTGGAGGATGGAGGGGCAGAAAGTTTGTTTGGTCTTGTTAGACCTGAAAGGTTTTGACTAAGCCAATTAAAAGGACCGTGACCGCGTGACCCAATCCCGGATTGCAATCCATCCGTTCTCACTTGCTTACGCATACGCATCTGCAACACTTGAGCCATGGCTAACAATGTATTGGACCCTTCAGCACTTATTTCACTTCTCCTTAACTTGTTACCGCCATCAAACAAGACCTTGACATCTCCTCATGACGGTTTGGCAGCGCTTGTCCACACGACATTTTCTGCACTTGCATTTCGCCTAATTGCAACGGATGATACGTCCTCCGCAAGGGAGCACCCGAACAATGTCCTCCCTGATGATTGGAACACCAAGGGACTGGTTGATCGTACCCTTCGCTACAGACATGATCAAAGCAGTCTTGAATTTGTTGTGAAAGTTATAAAGCTTGGTCAGCGCACGTTGATTAGCGCAATCGCTGTTGAAGTGCGTCAGCTTCTATGGATATACACTGTAATATTTTAATTTAGAATCGTAGAATGACAAGTCCGCGTCTCTGGATGTTGCAACAAACGACTTTGTCTCGCCGTCGTTTTACCCCTATGATGCAGCCAAGGCGGATGCCCCGCCACTTGTCCACGGATTCATTTCGTCCAACCGTATCTCGGATTTCATATCTCAGCTCAAGTTGAAAATAATACAGAAACTTATTCCTGGACTGCGCAAAGACGGGTATATTGAAGAAACTGAGGATTCGTCCAGCAACGCTGGACCCGCTCCTCGAACGGACAATCCACCTCCTGCCCGTCCGCGACCAGTAACTCCACCTCACCCCTTTGCAGATGATATCCCGTACCACTTACCTCCCGGTGTGCGACCTCGCAACCCACTGGAGATCGGTCGTCGAGACCTTGATCCTTTCAATGGCGTTAATCCTTTCCAACCCCCTCCACTATTTCCCGGCGTTGACGGGGACGGGATGTTTGTCGGTCCAGATCACCCAATATTTGGTATGAGAGGTAGTCGGGCACACGAGACGCGGGGGCCATGGGGTGGGGATGGTTATCTCCCTCCGATGGGAGCCCCACCGGGTGCTCGCTTTGATCCAATAGGCCCAAATCCCGGCGCTTTCAATCCAAGTTTCAATGGAAGACCCCGACGTGGACTTCCAGGTAGCGGGAACGCAAGAGATCCTGATAACGATGAGTTTATGCCTCCTGGAGCGGTGAGTACGACGGGCTGCAGTGGAACCATCCTAGATACTTACATTGAGACAGGGAGACATGTTTATGTGAGTAGGATGCGGATGACTCGTAACAACCTTGGAGTGCAATTTTCATGATTGCGAGAAAAGTTGTAAATAAGGCCGCTTGAAGGCCGTTGTACCCTAGCTCGTCGTCCTCGGATATTACTTATTACTTATTGTCTGTAACTTGCGGTGCAGAACTGTGCAGCCGCTATGACGCCTGTTATGCCCAAAAAGGTAACCTGCCGGATTAAGCAGGCTATAAAGCGCGGGTACATAGCTAGTCCATAAGAGTTGAGCAGTACAATCACCCTCACTCATACCATGGCATCTCATGCAAGCAGTCCACAATCCCCTACATCTCCCATGCGTCTCAAGAAGCCTCCAGTCCCCCCAGGCTTTCGCGCACCTCCAAAGCCCAAGCAAAAGCCAATCTCCCAAATGACTACGCGAGAGTTGCATGACCAGTACGATCGGAATGCAAGATTGTTGAATTCGTCGTACGTCGATTTTCGCCCCCAGGTAATATGTAACAAAGGTAGCCTCCATGGCTCCACCACTCACATCGTATGCCCAAACTTTAGATCAGCGTGTACGTCTGCCCTTGCAGAACGCCTTTCCTCTGACCAGGCTGCTATTGAATCTCGACTGCTCGAACTAGAAGGGGTGGAAGAAATTCGCAGAGGTCTTAAAAAGACCGATATCAATGCAGATGAGATCATGAATGTCGACCAACCACAGGTACCTCGTGTTATCGATGTCAAACAGAGAGCGTTGTTGCGCTACGTATGTGCTGCAGCATATTTGATAGCTTAATATTAACTGGCATACCATAGGCACCCATGGCGCCGAATGGTGCTCAACATGTCGGTTCGATAACTTTACAGGAAGCGATAGAGCTGGAACAACGCGCTCATGTTCAAGACGCAGCGAGACAGCGACGATTAGATGAGCGTAATAGGCGCATAGGGCTTCCAGTCAGAGGAGAAGTTCTTTCCAGAGCAGAGATGGATGCGCGGATGTGGGCTTTCATGTGAGGCTTTATTATATAATGACCTTCATGCTGGTTCTAAATAGAATGAGCAGTAACCATAAGCCGACGGACTCTGACCTTGAAGACGATATGGACGAGGACGATGAAGATGACGAAGACCCGTCAACATGGTTTGATGATGACCAGGATGACGGTGTCAAAGGTCAGAATATTGTCGAGCCGGACTTCGAAGACCTTTATAATGTTATCCGGGTCGATGAGAGCGCATTGCGATACAGCACCTTCTACGAACCAAGGGATAGAGATTGACATGCATAACATAATATGTAATATCATGTAATATGGGAGGATGTGCGCTATTTTACTTATAGTCCGAATCGTATTAGAGGAACTTGAAGTGTGCATGGGATCCGAGAGCAAACAACAGGACTGGGTATGATAACTAAGCATAAGAGACACCCTAACCCAGATACATCTTTTCTCTACCGAGCATGAACCGGGCAGCTTTTACCTCTCTGTAGCCACGAGGACAAGCAAGCTATCGTGCAAGGTTAGTATAGCCGTTGCTCACTGAAGGCAAGCGCGCACGAACCATTGTGGAAACTACAGAAGCAGCTGAGTCTCGCTACAAGTGATCCTGCATTTTTTGTGTCAGTCGACACCTCTGAGATATAAAAGTAGGGTTTACCCTTCGCAAACTCCTCTAAACAGATGACGCCTATAGAGCCGTAAATACTCGCAACATCACACAAGAGCAGCGAGACTTACATTCGACGCCTAAAAGTGCGCTCTCTGCAGGTAACTTGTACACCAAATACTTAGCAGCTTCAGGTGTTGTCCCAGCACCTCCTTCCAGGCAGTTCTTCACGTGAGCTTCTTGTTCTGCGGGTAGTCCAAGGTCTGCGAGGCTAGTGCTGCACACGGGGCACCTACAATTATCGTCAACATCACCGACGATTTATAATCTCACTAACACCCCAACTTACTCTGCTAGGTCACTTAGTTGCGAACTAGACTCCTGCCGGTGGAGTGTTCCAGGAGCCATGAGCCTTCTCTGATCAATTACAATTCTTTCCATGGCGGACGAGGTAGATCCCGAGAATCTGGCAGGAACACTGGCATTGATCTCATCGTGACATCCTTGGCAGACCCGCTGCGATGATGTAGATGCCGCGGATTCTGGGAACACAGGGTCGCGAACAATGTCCGATGGATCGAGGAGCACTCGGTAAGAAGAGCAACGATCACAAAAAATCCGACCGCACTTGCGACAATGCTAGCGAAAGGTTGGAGAATGAGAAGAGTGAAGCGGAAATTAGGCTTAATCTTACATGCTGAGAAGGATCATGAATCAATCATCGGCAAAAAGTGGACGTGACAGGACTTACTCTTCGCAAAAGGAATCCGAACCGACGACGACAATCATTACAATTGGAAACTGCATCATCTCGTTCCCATCGCGCATGAACTTGGTGAGGTGTCGGGGCATTCCACCTCGGGGTTAAAACTTTCTGAGGTGCCTCATGGGTGGGCACACGGAAATCAGGTGCTTGGGAGAGGTGAGATGTTAAATCTGTAGGTGCACGATAACTAGAAGAGCGGGAAAGATACTCCGTGGAAACAGAGCGGACAGACGTGCCCGGAGGCGTGTAACCAGGGTAGTGGAACTCCTCTTCGTCATCGTCATCATCTTCCATATAATCATCGTCTAAGTCCAAGGTGAGTAATCCTTGAGCACCAGCTGAAAGTCGGCGACGTTCAAGCTCTCTGCTGTAGGCATTGAGTAGGACTTCAGCCTGAGTTTTGCGTTCCGTATCATCATCACCTAGTATAATCTGATTAAATGGCACGCTAAAGAATAGTATTAAAAGGCTCACTAAGAATGCCTTGTCGCAGTTCGGTAGTTGCACGTTCCAGTTTGGCAATGGCGCGCCTGGCTTCAACAGCAGATAGCATCTCCCCGTTGGCGTAAGCATCACGCTGAGTTCCAACTAAATACCGAGCTCGAGAAACATAGTCCTGAGCTGATGACAGTCTTGTGGACGTCATCGTTCCAAGTTCCTGACCTTCGCCTTCTGCAAAATCGCTTTGCTCGTGCCCAATGAATGGGATGAGCGAGCCGTCAAGCGCAGGATGATACATGGCGCCGTCCGGCCCTTGGAACGGCAAAGGGGGTATGTCGAGCCTGCGACGCATCACGCGGACCCAGCGTCTCCGTCTTACCCAGGTCGGGGCACGTGAGGCAGGCACAGAGGTTGCTGAGCTACTGCTGCTTGTGCGGCTGTGACTTCTGGCGGAAGCGCCTAGGCCAGTCATGAGTCCACTGCCACTCAGCAAACGCTCAAGCTGAGGGGGTGGCTCGGCGGACCAAGCTTCGTCGGGTGCAGAAAAATCCTGTGCATACTGCCAGCCAGCCTCCGCATCAACGCCAGGGTGTGTGACATCTAACGTCCAATCGGATCTACATGACAGATTAAAAACACGTAAATCAACGATAATCAGCTGGTCCTCACAGCCAGAAGTGGCTTCTTTCAATACCCTCAATGGAGGGTCTGTCGTTCGAGATTGTTGCTGGCAATATCCAGGGATCTTCGATCAGTGGAAGCTGAACATCACTGCGCCAGGCAGCAACTACGTTCGTGCCCGACCCATCGCTTGAGTAAGGCAGTTTCAACTCAAACGGTGCACAGCGACCCCGCTTGCCAAGGCCAGAACCTGAGAATTTGGGCTTCCCACCAGACCCTGCCAAAGTTTTCAGCCGCGTGTCCAGGCGTTGGTTCTCGTAAAGGATCAAAGGAACGGTCGTGTGAACTGTAAGAGGATTGTACAAGGCAGTTGTCCTGCGCCATCGCTCTGCTTCTGCTTTTTGCAGGACCTGAGAGGAATAAGATAACACTCCAGACGGTCAAGGGAGAGAGCATACCTCACAGATCCATACCTCGAATACGGCAGCAGCAGCGTCATATGCAGTCTCACCCCAATTGTTGCGGACAAGGGGATCTGCACCTTGCTTTGTGAGTAGATACAGAACGATAGGTAGGTGTCCTTTGGATGCCGCATTCACTGATAAAGCGTTAGAGAGAGCAAGAGAGCATTTGATTAAGCGCATACTGAGAGGAGTCCATCCACCTTTACTCCGAACGTTGACGCCAGACATACTTCCACGCTCGCATAGCCACCTGACAATATCAAGATAGCCCTAGGTACAATAAACGTGAGCCTCTTCGCAAAAGGATAACGATAGCATGGGTAAGACTTACTTTAGAACAGGCGTTGTGGAGAGCTGTCCAGCCGTCAGCATCGCGGGCATTGACGTCCGCTTTATCCGGCAGCAGATATGCGATGATCGGTAGGTGGCCATGAAGAGCAGCTTTATGTAACGCGGTCTTGTAACTGCGTCAGTGTTGGTGTGTATGGATTGAACATCTTCACCTACTTCACCTTCGCGGTCCTCTAAATCTGGCATTGCACCGCAATCTTCTATGACTGATATAACAGTGACTTGAGCAGAAATAAGATAAAATGAATGTTGTCACTCACGCCACTTGACTATGTCTAGGTAACCTCGACTAGCTGCGGCATGTAAAGCAGTGAAACCTGTTCGAGAAGACGCATCATTTGCCAAAGCAAAAGGTTCAAGGTCGCCAGCTTGCAAAGCTGTCTGAAAGAGCTTTTTCAAAAGAGGCAAGTCCCCAGAAGAAGCGGCGGCAGACAAGGCTTCCAACTGAGCAGGAGATGGGTGAGGTTGAGTTTGTACAGCTGGGGGGGATACTGGAGAGACTGATTCATCTACTGGTGCAGTAAGATCCGGGGCTGGAGATTCGATGCCTTGGACATGCTCTGTTTCCGAGGAGGAAGTGACCTCGGCTAAGGGATGTAACCCTTGAGCAGTGGTCTCCTGAGTTGTATCAGGATAAACGAACACCTCCTCTTCCGACTCTGTTTCAGGGTATTTGAATCCTTCGTCGTCGCTGTGGTCGGGTGATTCGGAAACGTTGCTGGCAGTTCGGGATAATTGTGTATCAGAAAATGAAGACCTGGAGGTCGTCAGTGTTTAACGACGCGTGAAAACAAGAGTGCGCACTCCTGAATGGTGCCAAGGTGAAGTTTCCCCACTTCCAGAGTGCTCATGGTTAATCGAACCAACGAGCTCTGCTCGCCCTGCCTTTGGGATATGTTCCGTTTCGGGAATGTAATAAGCTTAGTCATGATTACTTTCCAGCCTCCTCGGACACTGGCAGCGATATTTACTAAGCGACTAATGGTAGAATACCATAATCCCCGATTTCAGTAGACACTGGCTCTTCAATTTCTATTTCGATTGTGTTTTTACCAGAAGATGCTAGCCACGTATCTGGCAGATATCCGTGATCACACGAAGGCGTTGAAGAAGAAACGCGTTCACTCAGACCGGGAATAAGTTTACCGTTTGGTCGCAGTCACGTTTTGCTACAATGTGATTCAAGCGCTTATGTGCATGACTCTACTTCCAGCTTTTCGTCACCTGCCCTCACGTCCTCCTCATATCATCCGATACCGTATCATTCGTTCAAGCCCCATGTCATCCATTAGCCCAACTCCCGTTCAGAGTAAGAGAAACCTCAATGGCGATCGCTCCAACATCATCCCCTTCTCCTCCCGACTTCATGGTGGCCGCGCGCTAGCACTAGACGTCTGGTCAATCTACAAGTACGATCTATGTCAGATAATCATTGCATCCCAATTTATCGATCACCCGCAGTGCGGTTAACCTCCCCGCCGACTGTATCAATCTTGGACAAGGCTACATGAACTTCCCACCCCCCAAGTGGGTCACAGACGCCGGCGATGAAGCTCTTAAATCCATTTTGCCTAACCACTATTCCCACCCGAAGGGCCGCATCCGCCTGCGGAACGCTATCAAAAACTTCTATCAAAATTCTTTCAACAGAGAGCTCGATGTCGAGACCGAGATCCTCGTGACAAGTGGTGCAAACCAAGGTCCGCTAGTTTAATTCTGCATTGTCAACCGGTTCCTCAGCGATTTGTTTACAGGACAGTATTCCGTTTTCACCGCGTTCCTTGAACACGGGGACGAAGTGATCATGTTCGAGCCGTTCTTCGACCAATATCTGCCATCAGTCACTTTCAACGGCGGAACACCCGTCTACGTCCCCCTTCATCCTCACACCGATGGTCCCAAACCAACTAGCGGTGACTGGAAGATCGATTTCGATGAATTGCGGTATGCAGATCCATTGTTACTAGGTAACTAACGGTATTCATAACCTCACAGTCGTTCCATCACTCCAAAAGCAAAAATGATCATCATCAATACACCTCATAACCCAGTCGGCAAAGTCTTCACACGGGAGGAGCTAGAAAAGATAGCTCTTCTCGCAGAGGAATTTAACCTCCTAGTAATGGCAGATGAAGTCGTATGTCTTCTATTTGCGTTGGTAACAGATTTGTGCGGAAGTTAATTAATTACTTCTCAGTACGACTGTCTCGTCTTTGACGGCAAGGAGCATGTCCGCTTCGCCACGCTACCAGGCATGTGGGACCGCACCGTGACTGTCTTGTCTGCTGGCAGTAAGTTGTAGATTCCAGATAAAAAGGTCGATCTCACGTTGTGTGCCAGAGGCATTCGCTGCGACCGGTTGGCGTGTAGGCTGGCTAATTGGCCCACCGTCAATTATCGGCCCCACCCTCGCCGCCTGCACACGAATCGTATTCTGTTCAAACTCCCCCCTACAAGAAGCCGCCGCCGCCGGACTCGAGCAAGCCGCGCAGCGCGGTTTCTTCGAGAATCAGGTCAAGGAGTATCAAGAGCGACGCGATGTTCTCATTAGCACGTTCGACCAGCTTGGCTTGAAATACAGTCATCCCGAAGGAAGTTACTTCGTCCTTCTGGTACGTGCCGATGCATCCACAACGAGATGGCAAATCATTTTATTCTATTTTATTTGCAGGATATCTCGCGGGTCAATTTCCCTGAAGACTACCCGTTCCCCCCGACAATCCAGGGACGAGGACGCGATTTCAAGTTTGTTTATCCATGGTCTTGATGTATTTGTGCTAACGGACAACCACTCAGGGCATGCTGGTTCATCGCGCTTGAAATCGGTGTATCATCTATCCCTGTCAGCGAGGTACGTCAATACAGTCAAAAGGTTGAACCATTGATCATTCAAGCGCGCATAGTTTTACTGCGACGAGCATCGCGGCATCGGTGAGAACTTTGCCCGTTTTGCATTTTGCAAAGACGTGGAGACACTCAGGCATGCTGGGGAGCGCTTGAAAGGTTTGGCGAAGTATCTTGTGTAATGTCTAGACAAAGATGTACGCAATATCTGCCAGGGCATTGTACGTGTAATATGTATTATAACTATAGAAGGCCTGTCAACGATCCAATAGACGACCCCATTTCGCGAGTCCGCTTCATGTCATAATACACCGGGTTGCTGACTAGTAGCCCCCGCACAAGCAGGGTGAAGGAAAGTGCTTGTTTCTATCGAACCTGTCTTGGATGGATCTAACAGCGCCGACTCCCATCAGCCAGGAACTTGGTGGATCCTCCGCCCAGTGGCAGAAGAAGAAGAGCTGACCAGGAGCTTACAGCCCGACTCTGCATCCGTTTGCGCGGCGTAAGCGACGAGGCCAGTCATGGGACCACTACCACTGCCAATTCAGCGGACGCTCAAGTTGAAGGGGCGGCCCACATGCACATGGGTACTCGGCACTACATGGTTAGCCTGAGGTTTTCAAACTTAGATAGGCCCTATGAGCGCCACACCAGTGCACAACATCAACTAGATTGACTACGGGCATTGTACGTGTGTTATACATAGCAGCTACAGAAGACTTTCCTCGAGTCTATCGATAATGCGCGAGAGGACCTCATTTCGCGAGCCCGCTTCAACGTCATAATACACGGGGTTGCTGACTAGCCTTCGGGCAAGCAGGGTGAAGGAGAGTGCTTGTACAGCTTCCTGCTTGTTTACAATGGACCCGTCTCTTCTCCTTGCCTTGTACCAGTTTTCAAACATGGATGAATCCAACAACTCCGACTCAAGCGGAAGCCCATCAGTTAGGAACTTGGTGAATGTGTCTCTAGCCTCCGCCTGGCAGAAGAGGAAGAAGTGGCCAGGAGCATCATGCCTTACAGCCCGACTCTGCATCTGGACTACGTCAACAAGACTGTAATCCCGTAGCTGCGGCCCAGAGCCATCTCTCTCAAGATGAATATACTGGGTACCCATGACCACTACGGCCGCTGCGCGGACAGGCAACGTCCAGCAGGCGTCGCGGGGCGCCAGGAGTACACGAACAACACCTTCGGCAAATAACTCCAGAACAAGATTTCGGTCGGTTCTGGACAGTCCGCTGTGGAAGAAACCCACACCTCGTGTCACAAAATCAACCAACGTCTGGTCTTGCAGCCGTGCTGAATAGCCCTCCAGACGAAGAGGAGACACGGATTGGGAAAGAAAGCCTCTCTCGCTCTCCATATCTAGGGCGCACTGTGTGATAAGTTCTTGCGCCACTGTCCGACAATGACTTCGCGAAGGGACAAAGATAAGGGCAGATTCACCAGACGGCACGCTCCGAATAGCCGCGTACGCTGGTTTCGACATAGACTTGAACAATGCGGCTGAATGTGGTATTGTGAAGGTTTGGTACGTAATGGTGAGTGATTGATCTCGGTCTGTTGGCCGAAAACTGTGAAGCGCCATGGTATCCACACCTAGCCATGAAGCGAAGTCGGTGGGATCATTGAGAGAGCTTGACAAGCCGATGTATCGGGTGGGATGATTTTGTGTCGTGTGTCGTAGTAATGATATGCTAAGTTCATAGGATGCATCGAGTTGCTCCAAATTATCGCACACTACGAGAGATGGATAGTTTGTGTGGTGGAGATTATGTTGGCCAACGGCCTCGAGCAACCCCGACGATGTAACAACGCGTATTGCGTTTGTCCGGCAGGAAGCAAATACACCTTCTCCAGAACAAAAGTCAACTGTCACGCCAAGTGCATCGGAAAAGGCACGGAAGTCAGAGAGAGATTGGGTGGCGAGGCTTCGGTTTGGCACAACGAAAATAACGAAGGAATTTGAACGGCGGAGTAGTGTTACCCTTTGATATAACATTTTAGTAAAGTCAAATCTACGGTTTAGGGGTATCTTTGCTGACCATATTGCTAGTTGTCCCATAAGGGACTTGCCGCAACTGACGGGAGCGGATATGAATACATTCATTGAAGTGTTAATAAGACTCCAAAACACTTGAGTTTGAATAGCATTGAAGTCATGGAGTCGCGGTGAGTAGAGCTCTTCCAGAACAGGAAGGCCCAGCGAGGAACGGGGAAGAAATGGGAGATCCAAACGAGGCGTATGGTCAGGAGAAGAAGCAGGCATCACCAATCCGTCCAAAGACACATGGAGTTCATCTTCGGCTCCTATCCATCTGTCTGACATAAATCTGATGGTAAAATATGGAGGAGGAATGTTGTTCGATATTGAAACTACGAAATTCGCATCCAGGGATTTTGTCGATTCGCGAAATAAAAGGTGCACGAGCTGCAGGATTTCTATACCTTCATGATCTTCGACCCACAACCAGAAAGGCTCGCCTGAATCGTGCACTTTAGGGCTCCAATCGAAGTCTCGAGTTACCGAAACTGCAATCCTGAGGACATCGGATCCCAAGGGCCGAAGTGAGCTGGTCATCTTGATCGCAGGGAACTGTCGTGCTGCAGTGCGGAGGGCTTGACCATGCCGCTCGTTTAAGCGAACTAGTTCTCCCAGCTCTGCTGCAGTCATAGAAGCTAGTTCCGCGGGTGAGTACTCTTCTCCTGAATTCTGCAGGCCATATATAATCTCAGCCTTGAGATCAAATTGCCGAAGAGGTTCGTCAAATGGCCAAAGGCGTTTCTCGATGGCTTTAGTGATACCCATGAGTACTATGGCTACACGGGCCCATTTTCGGCTGATCGCTATGTCCAAGAGAGCCCGTGCGATGCGTCCCCCATTCTGCGCTACATATGCTGCATCGGAAACCAAGGCAAAATCTTCGACTGGAAGCCGAGAAATGTAGCTTTGAAGGAGAATGCTGACTTTGCCTTGATTTGTATCTGTCCCTCCCTTAGTTCCGAAACACTTAGCGATGCTTTGCAGTCATTAAGAACCTTACTCACTCGCACATCGCATGGAACGTTGGCCATCAGGAGCTCTAGTTCCTTCACCTCCGACTCCCTCACTTTGATTTGTTCGAACTTTCGTTTGACCGTCAGCTGATATCAATGGCATAAAATAAATCATTCACCTCTGTACTCATACTGAGCATGGCAAGCACATCAGCTTCGGTCATCTTGCGTTTAAACACCTTGTTGAAGACCTCAATTGATGCATATCGAATGTAGTACCTCGCAGCTATCCTCCCGAGGTCCGTTGTCGAGAACATTCCAGTTGTCTGAGTATAGTTGATCATCCCCGCGCTAGCTAGTTTGCGAGCCGTTAACGTGACTAGATGATTTCGCTTCTGACCGAGTTGTGGATCTTCTAATACATTGTCCCGAGACATGCCTAGAATAATGATCAGTTGCAATGATAAAACGGGGTTTCGAGAGACTGGCCATATTGGAAAGGATTCTTCCGCATGCGAACATACAGATATGTATATCCTAGCCAGCGAACACCTTCGTCGACATTTGTTACCGTACCAAGGGCGATTTCAGCATTCAGTGCATCGTCAATGCCCGATATGAACCTGTCTTCTGTTAGAGAAACCTCGACATCGTGGTAGTCAATATTCTTACCGAGATTCAATCGGGTTCTAGATGGTCGTTCAGCATATATCTCTATCTTCATGGCAAAAGAAAACATACCTGCGAAGTCACAGCATCAAGGTAGTGCGTAAGCTTGTCCTCAGTGGTACAGATATATCCTTCACCACGAGTCTCCAGACCAGGCCGTCCAGCTCGGCCGAACACTTGCAATACATCCAGAACAGAGAGATCGACAAAGGATCCCCGTGCGCTGTCGTACAACTGGGTACCTTTGATAACAACTAGATCCCTTCGTGAGAGAAGAGCGAAGAATATACAATAGTTTTTTACCTGCATGAGCTGGTAGATTGACACCCCATGCAAGAGTTGCTGTACAACAGAGAACCTTGCTCAAATATATTAACTTCAACCAGATCGTTTCCATGTCATGCAACTGACCTTGATGGCTCGAGCTTCAAACATCCTTTCCATCATGTTACGGTCGGACCGCAGCATACCCGCATGATGAATACCGAACCCTTGATCAAAGAGTTGCTTCATCTCCTTATTCCTGGACTCTCCTATACTCCTTCGGAAAAATGACCATTGAGGATGCTCCTCACAACTGTAATCATCTAATGTGCCATCCTTTGTCGCTGAATCCTTCAAAGCTTGTGCAGCGTTTACTGTTCCTTTCCGGGAATGAACGAAGACCATGACTTGGTGACCCTGTGTTACTAGCTCTGAAACTTTCTTGTACGTGACGCGGTCGAGGTTTTTTTTAGACTGTTCGCTTCCAGGCTTTCCTCGGACTCCAATGAAGTGCTGTTCCAAAGGTATAGGCCGGAAGGATGAGTCAAAGAAAAAGAGGCCGGTATATCGGGATACACTGATTATTGAATTGAGTCCAATGATCTGGAGAGGAATCCTGTGGACCAACAAACCTTAAGAACTCTGCTACATCCAGATAGTTTGGCAATGTTGCACTGAGACCAACTATTCTAATGACAGATTGGCTGGATTCAACCTGCGGAGGAATTGGCCATCGAATTCATTAAACGAGAACGAACACGTACCTGTCGTAATGTGCGCGCAACGATAGTTTCGATGACAGCTCCACGTTCTTCATTCAGTAGATGTACCTCGTCGATTATTAAAAGTTTCAATTTCTACGCACAACGACAGTCGGGGGTAGAAGGACAAGAAAAGGATGGGGACATACTGAAGCTAACTCTCCTTCGCCAGTGGGTTTTCGAGTTACGACGTCCCATTTTTCAGGCGTAGTGACTATTATTTGGGTTTCGGCAATCTCAGCTTTTGTCAATTGCATGTCACCTACACAAGACGTTAATGGGTGGTGCGTAGACCGAAGATAATTCTCATTCCTGTCAATTCCTTGACTTTTATGGAGAGCCATTGTAATCTTTTCCCCAGCTTACGGACGATCTCAGAAGCCAAAGCTTTCATAGGGGCTCTATAATTATCAGATGTAAGTGCATCTCATTGTAAGGAAAACCGCATCGGAAACTCACACATAGATGATCTGAAACGCATTGCGATTGATCGACGCAGCCAGTGGCGACGATAGACTGATAGGTAATCGGTGCTCATTGAGAACTCGAAGGATTGTTAACATCGCTACATCGGTTTTACCCTGTAAATGAGTCCCATAAGCTGTAATTCGAGAACGACGCAAAGGATAAGCTGACAGCACCAGTGGGAGCTGCCTCAATCGCTGTCAATGCACTGAAGACCACGCAACACCAGCTGAAAACGCACCACAAACCAGGATATTCTCATTTGATCCGTATGCAGTTGGAAATACGATCGACTGAATGCGATTTAAAGTAGAATATCCCTGAAAGAAAGGTTTTGATAAATAACGGGGGCAAAAAGTCCGCCGCATACAGGAAAAGAGCCTTTAGCTAGGGCATCGAGTTCAGAGACAAGAATGAGGCGTTCAGTTTGTCTGGGCGGAACAGCTTTGGCAGGAGGAATAATGACCTCCTCGTATTCCTACCTCGCTGGTGAGCAGATGAAATCAAGCAAGGCAGTAGTAGCCGACCTCGCAGTCGTGTCTAGTAGTCCCGAGTGGGAGTACGTACTTGGTACCGAATTGTGAAAGTAAGCCGCCTTGCACTATAGAGGATGAAGAGTATACATGTGGAAGCACTTCCGGGGCCTCTTGCTGGATATTTTGAGTGGGGTCTCACGCAGTTGCGAAATTGAACTCACTGCAGTACCAGTAAACAAAGGACGTGCCGCATTTGCCCTGAGAGTCTCTTCCATACGGCGGCGAACATCCTGTGGGGCAAGGCTGGCGTTTGCGGCTGATGCACAGATTAATGACGAATAAGTAATATTGGACAGCACTGACCGCCTATCCCTGGCGTTCTCGCTTCCTCTATGGTAGAACGTTCACCTATCATTTGTTTCCATCCGGATAACTAGGCAATGTGAGTGATTGGATGTGACGCGAAGTGGTCGTTACACTGACTGCGTTCACAAAGTAAGACCTGGAGGTGAGCAATTCTGTAACTAATTCAATGTCCTCGAAGCCAACCAAATCAGCGAGTTCGCCTGATATGGCATCATCGGGACGTGTACTCGATAAAAGGCCGGAAATAGCCTCTACTACTCCCTTTGGTTTGCTACGCAGGATGATGAAGCTCGTGTAGAAGGACACTAGTCTAAGAACACTAACCTTGACAATCTCTTTGTCAGATGCTGGTACACAGGTGCTGACAATAGATCCTGATCAGTACTGAAGACATCCGTAATGGATGTTCGGAAATCCTTTTCTAAATCATCGTTGACATCTACACGAGTTAGGAGTCAGATGAAGGACAATCGGCAGTGCAAAGTAGAGTACCTGGGGTTGCAAACGACTTGGGCCTGACAATAGAGGTGAGTCCTGTTCTGCTGAAGACAGGATGGACACACAACGAACATTATCCAACCATCCAGTTGCCTGGTATCAAAGTTCTGAGCAGCATGTTCGCCAGGAGCAGACGTCAACTGGTGAAGATGCTCAAGAATAGACATCGTGTGGTGCGACCTTCGAGGTAAGTAATACAGTTAAAATCAAAGGTTCATATCCTTGGAGTCACTCATACAATGTGGACCACTCCGAGTCCGAGTCGATCAAAGACTCGACTGCATGCCGCCGGTACCGCGGTATCCGATCCATTCCCACGATATAATGAGCGCTTCCGAGTCATGTGGTCTACATATAACTGCTGATGCATCATCATGATGTTGGAGTTCAAGTTGTAATATGTAATATGTCATACCATTTCTCTCGCTACCCTCAGGATTCAGTTTCTCATTCTCCTCTTCGCGGATGTTGACTTGGTGCGTTTCTACCTGATACGCTTCTACCTGATATTTATTATGTAGATTCTGACTCGGATATGTACATTGTACATGGAACTTCGTGTTTAGTGGCCGCTGGCGTTTACTCCATCGCGATACATTCTGTCGAGGCGATGTACTTACTCCAACGTTATTCAGCAAATTTAGTGGATGATCTCACCCGTGCCGGTTGTCACGAATCGGACCCCATCTTTGGGTCATAAGGTCATCCCCCGCTTCTATTTCATGGAATCTTCAACCTATAAAGGGATTCATCACATCGTGATGTCCATCGTTCCTTGCGTTTGGGCGCCTAGTTGCTATCATGACTATGCCACGTCATCCTCCAGTTCTAAGCATGGAGGAAGATAAACAGCGCTCCGAAGAGACTAGTTTTAATGCCGAAGTTGCTTCGCATGCCCTTAGTCTTCGCGGGCGTAAACTAACCGTTTCGATCGCATTCGTCGCTGGGACTGGATTTACACTGTTTGGGTTCGTACAAATATTGCCCTTCCAATGAACAAAATACCGACTGATATGTATTGTCGAATGCAGCTATGACCAAGGGGTTATGTCCGCTTTGCTGACCGCTGGGCAGGTATGCTTGCCAGTCTTTGAAAAGGTTATGTAGTTAACGTCGACGGGTCCTAGTTCGAGAAAGTCTTCCCTCAAGTTGTAGTGGATAGCAGCCACCCTAACCATGCTACCCTGCAAAGCTTTGTCGTTGCCATATACGTGAGTAACAACTAAAGTTGTTCAGCCATCTTAAATGCGTCTGTATCACCAGGAAATCGGATGTCTCATGGGGGCTTTATCTAATCTTTGGGTAGGAGATCGATTAGGAAGACGCCGAACAATCGTCTTGGGTGGATGCATTATGATCGTCGGCGCCATTCTCCAAACGACCAGTTACAG
>PVYJ01006030.1:65672-82087 GCA_002995095.1 Rhizopogon sp. AM-2018a | reverse complement strand
TAAAAATCATCCAGGGGCGTTTCAGTTGTACGATATAGATAAAGACGGTTTCATCACCTACGATGAGATGCTACAAATCGTATCATCCATATACAAGATGACTGGGCAGATGGTAAAGCTTCCTGCTGATGAGGATACTCCTGAGAAGGTTGGTCGTCTTATTTATCAGATATATCCGTTCACCATCCAAAACTTGCAGCGGGTGGATAAGATCTTCAGAAACATGGACAGAGACAAAGACGCAAAGCTGACCTACGACGAATTCGTCGAAGGCAGTAAGCAAGACCCGACCATCGTCCAGGTTAGTCCTAGGGCGTGCACATGATCATCCTCGAATGAATCTTATTCTGATCTTTGTAGGCATTGTCACTATACGATGGTCTTGTATAACGACATGATCATCACGATGTTGTCATTTCTGCAAGTGGACGGCCTCTCTCTTTCCACCACTACTCATTAATTTCCACAGCTATCATCTCCTAATCTGTTTTCTTGTTGTATTCCAGGTGATCTTGTGGTTCATCAGCTCACGGCAATTAAGGCTAAGCTTTTAGCACACATTGAACATTACTCTACGCCATGGCCGGATATGTCCACCTTCAATCATGTAGGGCTAGACCATGGTCTAGTGTCACTCTATTTTTATTCACCCCTCCAGGGCAGAACGTAGCACGATAGCCACCTGATAATCAACTACTTAGAGTCATAAGGCAGCTTCCCGTACTTCCGTAGTATTTTTGTCTCCATGTTTTCACCCACCCAACTGTAAAGACCCTCGGCGAACTCGAGATTATCCCGCTCGGCCTTAAACAGTTTATTGAAATCTTGTGGTTGCCCTGGTTGTGTGTTGCCCATGGCAGCAAAGGGTGACGCAGTCATATCACGCGAAGCATCGGCAGCTAAGTACAAAAGAAGTTCCGAGCGCCTCCATCAGACGACTATATAGAAAACACAGCCAGTAAACGGAAAGACTCACAGTTATCACCGCCAAGGATAAGTCGATAGAGGCCGTTCAGGCCGAAAAAGTTGAGGAAATACCAAGACAGCGATGAAACCCACCGAACGTCCATATCAGGGGTATCGATGCCACGCTGAAGCATAGACTTGAAGCCCAGGGTCAAGGGAAAGGGGAGCTTGACTGAGAGGTTTTCAGGTCGGAGTGCTCTATTGAAGCGTTATGGAAGACCACGCACTTAGGACGAAGCCCTGGAAGAAGAAGTTGATCCATCCCATGATGACCATCTGTGGCACCATCATGACCATTTGAGTCTTCATGCCCGCCATCATACCGTCCATGGCAGCAGGGTCCGACAGAGGGTTGGGGGCTGACGGTGGTGCATCACCCTTGGGTGGGCCGTCCTTCAAGTACGTCCCAGCCTTGAAGGCCTCAGAAAGATTCTGTGATATAGCTTTGTAAAACGACGGTGGTATTGGGGAATTTGCGGACGTGGCACGAAGAATCTGGGAACGCGTCAGAGCGCGTCTAGTGTAGGCCGCTATATGAGATGTGACGGGATCAATGAGAGAGGTCTGCTTACTGTTCACGGGTTGCGGCTCGCGAAAGCTTCTTTGGTGGCGACTGCAAAAGAACGACTACATAATGGCGTAGTACACCGACCAAAATCTGGGCGCACACACAGTGAACGCTTCCTCAGCGCCAACCCGAAGATGATGTGACAAAACCAAACGCACCATTACAAGAGTGATTGGAAAGAGCACCCAATCTCGAATCTGAGGATCCAGATATAAGGAAAGCCTATCCATTGTGTGCGCTAACTCAAAGATGCTTGGACTGCGGCTGTGGCCTGAGCGACGTGTTGGAACTTGGAGAGAGCACCGAGCGGAGTGCATTCCCTCTTTGGAAGACTTCTATATTTGGTAGAACGTCGGGAAACCTCATTCATTCCCGCAGTTCACGGACGTTTTCCACGTTCTCAAGCGTCGTTCGACCTTTCTAGGGTTGTGGAACACTATGGACAACTTTCCTACTGCGCTGTTCGACTCTTATGAGCAGGATTTTAAACAGATCATTGACAGCATCCGCTCAGAACTCAATAAAGATGGCAAGGAGGGTGGTGGTACGTGTGCGGTTCTGCTGTTGAATGGTCGCTTCACGAGAGTAATTTTCACAGAAGAGCGTAAAGCAGCACTCAGAAGAGTGATAATGGATCTGGATGAGGCTGACGAATTGGTTAGTTTACCAACAAGAGTTTCGATCTGAATAGTTAATCGCTCTCGACAACAGATATCGCAAATGGTGATAGAAATTCAGGCGATACCGCAGTCCATGAAGCAGCAGTACCAAACCCGGCTGAAATCAGCCCAGGGAGACCTAGACCGCTACAAGAAGCTTTCCAAGGATCTCCAGTCTCAATCAGCAAGAGCGGAGCTTCTTGGCAGAGGCCGAGTAGGCACACCCACGTCAGACGAGCCCTATGGACATATCAGCGATCGCTCTCGTCTACTTACGGGTACGGCCACTCTCGAGGATGGTACAAGACGACTACAAGACTCTCAGCGTATTGCTCTGGAGGCGGAGGACCAGGGTGCAGAGATACTGATGAATCTCAGAACCCAGCGAGAGCAAATTGAGAATTCTAGAGATACCGTGCGTCTGCGTCTTGTCCCCTCACTTCTTACAATACTCATCAGATGCTTTATTAGCTTCGCACCGCTGATAGCGCTATTGACCGAGCCTCGGGCACCTTGAAGAAGATGATTAGACGGTCAGTTTAGTGCTGCTGCAGGTCTTTGGAGCTAGACGCCTAATATACGTTATGCAGGATGTACCAGCAACGTGTCGTCACCGCTGCCATCATTGTCGTTCTAGTACTGCTAATTGCAATCATTTTATGGGAAAAGCTTTTCCGGTAGAGCGTTGTTTAGATAATTTTATGGTTTCTTGCATTTCTTTGTTTTTATGCCCGCCGACATTGTATTTATGCCATACTCTACTTCTCCAAGCTTCAATCCAATGATTCTGTCTACGCGGAAGAATGTTCCTGGTTGCAATTTGCTACATCTTGCTGCTTGTACATATCACCTAGGAGTTTTTTTCGGTTGCTGCATTTGTGCTGTTGTTCGGAAAGGAACGATCTGGCCTGTCTAACAAAACAGATTTTTAGCTGCATTCACTTTAATAGTGATTTAAGTCAAGATACAGCAGTTCTCCGCGAGTATCGCATGCCAGTGCAATCAATGTCCAGAGAACGGAATATATACAGTCCAAAGGCTTATTTCTAATTAGTAGCTTGATGGGTTCGTGCGGATACATTGTAATGGAACGTTACGACACTTATTCAGCTATTGCCAGTCCCCTTGTGTGGTTGCTGGCTGTCCGTAGCTGCCATGTTGACCCCAATGAAAATGGTCAACAATGTGTGGAGACCGAGGGGGTGGGCCAGGGAGATATGAATTATTGACTGGCGGAGCATTTAACAATGGAGGTGGAGGAGGAAGCTGTCCATGACGTGGCGTGATGGGTGGGGGTGGAGGCGGCTGAGGGAGGGGCTGATATGCAGGCTGCACTGGATGGTATCCCATGGGAGGCTGCGGCAGACTCGATCGCACCGGGGATGGATTCGAGTGCGACTGAGCTGACCGCGTTGGCAATGGGGGATGGGACATTCCACCTGGATTTTGCGGCTCCTGAGATGAATGAGAATGTGCGGTGGAATGATATTGAGTAGGAAGTGGTGGGGGTGGAGGAATGTTTTGGTAGGCAGAACTACCGGAATAATTGGTGCCCCCAGCGGGTCCTGGAAGTAGCGACTGAGGGAAGCTTGTTAATGGAGGTACAGCCATGGAAAGATGACGACTCCTTGGTGCATTGCTAATCGTCTGAGGTTGAGGCAGCGGTCTCGACCCTCGTTGAGTTGTGACTTGCTGGGAAACAGGGGCATGATCATGAGGTGGTGATGGCGTTGCGGGAGTATATGTGTGATATGCTTGAGGGCCTGATGCTGGTGGTATGTACTCGTGTGACGGGAAGACAACGGCTTGCCCGTGAGGATCTGTGTATTGGTATTGATCATGAGTGTGTATCTGCGACGTGCTGAATGAATGTGTGATACGATGAGACGCATTCGTGGGAGACACCAGAGGACCAGGGGGACCGGGAGTGGGTGGAAGGGGAGGGTAGGAAGTATAGCCATTCTGGTGAGACGAATTGTTTACAGGAGCTTGGGGATGAGACAGAGGGAGCGTCAGTGGAGGTCTTTCCTGCCCCGAGAAACCAGGTGACTCCGATGAGTATGACGACATCGTTCCAAAGGAAGACGGGGCTGGGGAAGATATCGGCACGAATCCCGAGGAGGGTGCCGGTAAACTATAACGAGGTCCAGCGTGTCCTTGTCGAGAGGGAGGAGGGAGTGGATGACTGCCAGTTGGACCGTTTTCGAAAGGAGGGTAGTAAGGAGCAGGACCTGAAAGTACCCTGGATGGCGAGGTTGTGACCGCTCTCCCCCCATCGTGCAAGAACATCGACGTTCCGTTAGCAAGTGTGTGCTGATCGTGCGAGTGTGGATGCGAAGGCAATGAATTAAAGCTCGCAGACGTTGAGGCGCGTATTGTTTGTGTGGGCTTCAACTAGTCATAAGCAGATCTATCGCACAGAAGAGGACAACATACCGGAAAGCTCTCTCGTCTCCTTGGATCCATGACGCCTAATTCCCCGAAATCATCGGCAAGCTGATCCATAGGAGACACGGAATTCCTCTGTTCATATGAGGGTGCATAGAGCTCTGCACGCGAATGTGATGAACGGATAGTGGATGGCAGATGACTGTCGAGATTGCTGCTAGAAACAGAAAACTGTGAAGGTGTCGAATGTGCGCTGGATCCGTTCAAAGACGAGGTACTGCTGTTGGATGGGACGAAATTTCCTGGGCCACCGTAATTGCTATTACCAGTAGGTGGTTTCGATGCATTCCTCTTCACTGGAGGAGGTTCCTACATTTGACGTCATGAGACGATGCGGGTAAGACAGTGCGGGAAATCCACAACATACATTCGACCAGAAAGTTAGCTCGACGTAGACCTCCCCTGCATATTTGTCCTTGTTCATGAGTGTGAACCACTCTGACAAGAGACTAAACAAATCAGATTGAAGACAAAGGCGAGTATGAACATACCATCTGTCTCTCCCTTCGTAAGGACTTCTGTCAAGTCGACTACTGCCTCCCCGATCAAGTCTGGTTCACGAGGATCATCTGCATAGCACTGAAGCCTCATCGAAGTCCCACCCTTTATGTTCTTCGGTGTCCGAGATTTCTTTGGCGGAAGGGGCGGTGGCGTACCCGTCGATTGCGAGTTCGTCGCTAGCTCATCTTCAATAGCCTCGTACAAAGTAAAGCGGAATTCCTCGTCCCATTCCGGATGCTGACCGCCGCGCTTGATTGCCTTTGTGCGACGTTTCTCTTCATTCAAATACGCACAACAGTATGGGGCTTGCTTTCCTATGTGCCTCTTATTTGGTAGATTTTTCTGCTCGCCGTGTTAAGAGAGAGACGGCGGCTAATGAAGTGTGAACTGCGTACGCACGGCTTTTAATACAACAACAATTAGTGTACCGATCTCGCGAGGAGCCAGCGCCATGGAATGGAATCAAGATGGAGTAAACTGAAAGAAAGTTGGATTGTAAAACGTCTAACGGTTGAACATAAAGCGACTCGTCGTTCCAGGTGATCGCAGTACAATATGTAGTACTTCAACGTTGTGGCTGTGGCTCAACCATAATAACCACCACAGCACAAGCGTTCTTTCTATATTAGGGTTAAGACTACTAACAATGATCACTCCAGTTTAACAAGCCGGTCGACATTACTGCTCAAGCGATTAATCAGACAGCAGCCACAAGTCAGTAAGATCTCAATAAGTGTTAGGTCCAATTCTTGAGACGAATGTCTTCTTTCTCTCAATTCAATAGGTCTGACTGCGGGGGGCTAGGTCAAGCTACGGAAAAGTGTCACCGTTAAATGCAACCCTTCACACCGGAAGCAGACCATCTCATCGACTCCTCTCGCGACTTGAAGAAGAACGCATATCACTTCGACGTCAAACACATCCTGTATTTGATAAAAAATCGTGAGCGGATAAGGATAAGCAAATAGTGACATGAAAAAACAACAAGTTACAAGTACCACATATATACATTTCCACAGCCACGTCTAACGCTCCGCGCAGCCGCAGCACCACAGAGCACCACTCGCTTCCGTGCGTGGTAGTGACAGTGCGGGCTCAAGGGAGTACCACGACGTTGATTCCGCGCTAGAAGGTACCCGTGCTAGTACCCGTGCAGGAACGGTGTGTCTGTACCGCTAGGGGTGAGGAGCAGGGCAGTGGGAAGCGGCCCTGGACATTCGGTACCATTTCATATAGCCGTTATGCAGTTACCACTGTTGCCATCTGAACGCGGGATAACCTGTTCCAAGCACTTTGCAAATCTATCGGAGAGCACAGCAGCGATATTAGCCTAATCAGGGTCCTTTACTGGGACCTCTTGAATGGAGCTACGTTGTCTACAGGTGTCTCGCGTAGGGTGTGCCACGCGTCGGAGGTGGGTGTGGGAGATCGACAACGCAACATGAAGACGTCTGGGGTGGATCTGATTTCCTTGACCAGTTTATAAAGTACCGATCGGGAGGGCCGGAAATACTGCTAACCTGGTTAACCCGGTGGGGAGTCTCTTAATGGAAATTGCGATATCCGGGATCGCAGATATCTCCCAGGTATGTAGGTCGTAATTCATCTGAATGAGGGGGGAAATGGTAGATGACTTTAAGTTCGTATAAGAACCTATAAAACTTTGGAGCCAAATATAGTGTCTCGTGCAGCGCCGTGCAGATTTCGACGAGAGAATAAAGTCTTCACATATGTATGCAAGTTGGTCTGGGCGAGTCCTCGAGGATGCGTCATTATCTTGCGTCGAAACATCAGAAAACAAGCTCCTGACATGCATGACATGAGTACCCATGCCCTTTCTATCAACTTGAGAGCGACATACCGCGAATTATTTTTCTTGGATATTTAATTACAATGAACTCCAGCACTTTCTTGCAATTGGCTTAAAGGCTTTGAAATACTACCGTCAAGTTAACCAATGAGCGCGGGCCGAATAATACCTGGTGGAAGGATCGCAGCTCTACTACATAGTAGACTTAAGAGGTACGTCAATATATCGATTTGATCTGATGAAATTGGACTTGAAGGACTTGCAACAGTGGGTGTTGAGTATGCAAGGAAAGAGAGTCCGAGGAGTGAAGATAGGGGAAAGATGAGGTAAGAATGGCCCCGGGGCCCAGTGCCCACTAACAACGCTGACCCGGTGGGCGATATCGCAAGATCCATTCAACATACTCACACCAAGTGATCCAAGTCCCCTCGCACCTGTATCTATTCAGCGTCTTGCACACCTCTCTATTATTACCGCCCGTCGACACCGACAGCCACCACTGGCATGCTGACCAACGATGAGAACACACGCTCGTCCGTGCGCCGTGCAGGCATTTCTCAAGTAAACCTAAAGTCAGAGTGGAAAGTGGAAACAGCAATATGCATGACGACCACTTACCAACGAAGTCTACCCCTGAAACGTTACCCTCGAGACGTACACGCCGCACTTCAGACGAAGAGCTTCAAGTCGTCGCTTTCTTCTACATTACTGATTTGGACTCTGACGACTGGATAATCGGGCTTGTTTGATCTATATAGACCAGTGGTCTCCAATAGTTTGGCATGAACTGATGTATCGAGGATCGGTGTGCGATTTATCATAATCGTGCACCAGTCACCATGTACGTCTATTCAAAGTAGAGAGGTACGCACCTTTTACTGTAATTAGTTGTACTCACCCGGCCCAGTTGCTGCTTGGTTTACACATGCCAGATGCATTTCACCAAACTCCCGTCCCACAAAAACCAGAATTATAGATAAACAGCTAGGGAAGTATGGGAAAATGAACACAATTTGGTTGACGAAATACTACAAAGCATGTCCATACCCATGCGAGCCTTGCTCAGCATACCCCTGATGACGATGACCATCTCCATATGCTGCGTAGTCATGATTATACGTGTGAGCGTACTGCTGGCTAGGATAGTCCTGCGTATCGTAAGCCCCGTTCGCACCATGATATGGTGTTCCTGGAGATGCCCTCCCTTGATATACATCATGTGCATCTGCAACGTAATGCCCTGCCACCCCCGAGCTCCCGTATGGATCGTACTCATTAGCTTGATATGCCAAGTTGGTACCTTCGGGAAGATGAACTGCGCTGCCATAATCATCTGCGTAGGCTTGGTGCTGCGGCTCGAAGCTCGCTGTAGACGGATTATATTGATTATATGTGCCTGCAGCCTGATGTGAATACCCAGTGTTGTAAGCGGGCATTGGGGGATAGTCGATACTGGACGGTTTTGTGTGATAGCTGGGCGCTATGCTCTTTTGGTCGTTGTAATAATCCTGGTTGTAAGCAGCAGCTTGTCCGTGCTTGGAGATAGATCCAGCATCGTCGTCGTCGTCTACTGAAAGGTTGGGAAGAGTAGGTTGAGGCAAAGGTTTGCCGATCATCTCTCCCTTCTTGTTCTTCAAGTGAGAGTAGTCACCCATAGCCTCTTTCTTCGCCAGCGCAGCAGCCTTTGCAAGGCGTTCCTTGTTCCTACGCTTGATGACCTCTGCAATTCGCTGACATTTATGTTAGCCATAGATCGCGAACTCGAATGATGGACACAACCTTATCGACTTTGTGGCATACATACTCCTGTATAACTTATGAACAAATGGATTTGAGAAGTAAGGTGAGACTCTAACCTTCAGGTTCCCCCGGACGTAGCACAGGAAGGGAATGTAGAATATGGCAGCCATAACCAACAATAAAAGCGAGCCGGCGAAGATGACGACGGTGAAGAATGTCGAGACAGTTAGGGCAGAAGTAGATAGACTGTTTCCCGAAAAGTATTTGCCGATGTCATACCAAGATCCTTTGTCATTCTTTGACAGGTAAATACTATAGAGTGTCAGAGCGTTGATCGTTTGCCTTGGCGCATCAGACAGTAGCAGACGCTTCCAGCCTAACATCGATTGAGGTATATTCAAGAAAGCACCCGGAACACTCACTCTTGAAGGTGAAGAAGATGAAGAAAGCAAAATCGTCTTTCTTCTTTGTTGAATTGCTAATATGATCAAAGAAACAAAAGTGCTCATATGAGCCTGTGCATGATATATGAGCATTAAATTATGTCAAAATTGAAGGGAGCACATACGGAGCGAGTAATAATGGTTAGCCATCACGTTTGTGAAAGCATAAGAGATATCACGACTGGCGATAATCTTCTTCGATTTGCGAGCTTCATATGCCAGCTACGAGATGATTAGACTTAGACTTTTATTATCTTGCCTAGGACTTAGCATACCAGAAGGAAACCAAAGATGATACATCCTACGAATAGCCACTTGCCGACATCGAAGGGGATGTAGAAGCAACCATCTTGGTGCTGACAGTCGTTAAAGATTTGGTTGGACCATGTTGAAGTTGTTAACATGGTTGTCGCAGTGAAGATATCGGACAAGTAAACAAGGAATGATTTGAGGATGATGATATAAAGCCATAGATATCTTTGAAGACGCATCAGTTAGCATTCCCCATAAACTGACAACTGGTGGCAGTGATTAACAGCAGCCACACCATGCCACATGTGCATCGACAGCCTCTGGGTGTCTCTTATTGGTCGTACGAGTGACTCACTTTAGGCGCATGAGGAAGCCATTGTCGATGAACTCACGGGTGTTAATGAAGTCGAACTGGTACAGAGATATTGAGATGCGAGGAGCGAAGGGGATAAGGAATATGGCTCACCTTGTGGTCGGGAACAATCTCTCTTTTCCATGCTGGTCCAGCGGTCATTATGTGGCGAGACAAAGCGGGTCAATGAGGACAATAACGAGAATTTCGAGTTGTGAATGAGTGAATAGCGAGCCAGCCGCATATAATACCTAGAGCAGGTTCTGAGACAATGAATGGCAGATCAAGAGAAGGTGTAATCCGTCGAAATTCAGAAGAGGGAGTTGTTTTTGACGCTAGACTGTCAGAGCTGTGAGAACAATGAGGCTGAGGAGATTGATGGACAACGAGACGACTAGTGTGATACCCAACGGTTGCTTGGTTGTGCTATGCTCCATTTCCTATTTCGATCATAATAAGTTTATCTTTCTTTTTTGTCTTTGAACACCAGCGTTGAACAATGACTACCGTACAGAAGATCAAAGTACGTATCATACCTTGTCTTTATTCCAAGTAATCAATCTTTATTCCACAGGAAATCGAAGATGAAATGGCAAGCTTATTTTTTCCGTATATCATCAGCCCATGCTAACTTTCTTAACAGGCCAAAAGTGCGTTCCCTTGTCTGATGGAGAACCATTATTAGACAATGAACTTCTTCCAGCCCAAAAGAATAAGGCCACGAGCTACCATCTTGGTCAGCTCAAGGCCAAGCTCGCAAAGCTACGTCGTGAGCTTATATCGCCCTCTGGAGGAAGCGGAGGAGGCGGCCCTGGTCTTGGCTTCGATGTCGCTAGGACTGGTGTAGCCTCTGTTGGTTTCGTTGGATTCCCGTCAGTCGGAAAGGCAAGTTTGATGTCCTTTCCTTCCACTTGTCAGCTATCATCAATGATTATCTAGTCAACTCTAATGTCCAAGCTCACCGGCACTCATTCGGAAGTCTCGGAGATTGATTTCACAACCCTCACGACTGTCCCTGGTACTCTCAAAGTTCATGGTGCACCAATACAGATTCTTGATTTACGTGCGTACGTACCTCGACTTCGATGACCATACTCTTATCCTTGTCCAGCCGGAATCATCGAGGGAGCAAATGATGGTAGAGGTAGAGGTCGACAAGGTAAGTCCATCTCTATCTGCACTCGCAACAATTTGCTGACTTACAGTCAAGTCATCGCCGGTATGACCTTCGAGTTTAAAGCATCCGAAAGCCCAGGTTGAGAACAATCCACACCCCAGTTGCTCGCACATGCAATCTCATTTTCATTGTTTTGGATGTCCTCAAGCCGTTGGGGGACAAAAAAATCATCGAGGGCGAGTTGGAGGGCTTTGGTATTCGTTTGAATAAAAAACCACCAGCGATCTTGGTTCGCAAGAAGGACAAGGGCGGCGTCGCGATCACCAATACAGTTCCGCTGACGAATATCGATCAAGATGAGATCAAGGCAGTTCTCAGCGAGTACAAGCTCAGCAATGTGGACGTTACCATTCGGGAACCTAATATGACCGCAGACGACCTGGTGGATGTCATTGAAGGGAACAGGTGTGTAATTAATCACAGCACTGCATGACTGGGTAAAGTTTATGCCTCGCAGAGTCTATATCCCTGCTCTTTATGTGCGCATTTACTAATATGAGTGTTGCACCCTGCACTAATTCCTTGCGTCGGGACTTTTTTAGGTTTTGAACAAGGTTGTTTATCATTCGATTGAACTTGTATGTAGTTACTCACATTGCGTCCAGATCGATGCTATTTCAATAGAGGAACTAGACCTTCTGTCCGTTGCTTTCTCCTCTTCCTTCAGGAGTAATACTTACGAGCGTCCAGGTACAAAATTCCTTACAGCGTTCCGATATCATCGAGAGAATGGCTTAACATCGACGAACTCCAAGAAAAAATGTGGGACGCTCTCGAGCTCGTCCGCGTTTATACCAAACCGCGGGGACAATCACCTGATTACTCCGCTCCGGTCGTCCTCCGCAGAGGGAGGTGTACGGTGGAAGATTTTTGTAGCTCTATCCATAAAGAAATTGCAAAGCAAATGAAGTAGTAAGTGTTAACAATTCATCAATTGCTAATCCGCAGGGTTAACTTGTATGATCAGCGCTGTCGTCTGGGGTTCGAGTGCCAAGCATGCTCGAGGTCAAAAGGTTGGGCTGGATCACGTTTTAGAGGACGAGGATGGTAAGATGTTATTTTCGATTCCTTCTAAGCTTACAATCTGAAACGGTCTCTTCCAGTCGTTCATATCGCAAAGAAGTAAGGGACATGGTCCATTATACGACTCGCCATGTGCGACCCATTGTATCTACTAGTACTGTTGTGCAATGTATAGGGTACTCAGCCGGACAAATGCCCATACGAGTCCTACCGAACAGTAAACACTTGTCGTCATCAGAGGCAGAAATTCCGTGTCTTGATTTCCACCAGTGACGAACGGGAATATGATGACGAAGACCTGGAGGAGTGCAAAACCATAGAGGTATGCATTCTCAAAGCTCTCCAACAATACCCATGGTAAGGATGAAGGAAACCTGCTTGAAGTTTCAGCAGTGACAAACATCTCTACATAATCAGCGCTCACTCATAAATCTGCTTGTGTAGGGGGTATAAGATCATCGCCCCCCACATGAAGGAATAGGTAATCTTCACTAGTGTCTCTGTTGCTTCGTTAATATTCGAAACCAGTCACAGCACGGGAACAAACCAGCTGGTGTAAAGATCAAGGGAAAAAGAGAGAAGATCCCCGCAACGCTTGCAATAACATATGTCTTGTAGTACGCATAGTTCTCTGCGGCCAAGAGCCTGTAACACTAAATAACCAGTTGAAAAAAGAGATGAGAACTACGCACGTGAGAGGCACTAATATGAGCAAGACGGCCTTCTCATGCACATGCCACCCGAACATGAAAGATGCGTAGCCACAAAGGGTTAATGCAGTCACGAACGACTTGTAAGTCGGTGCTCTCCATAGCTTTATGAGATAGACCTGTCTATTATCAGAGGAATGTCCATCAATAAAAACAACTTTGTCGCGCCCACCATCTGAAATATTATTGTGATAGCGAAGGTATGGAAAGGTTTGATATTTGGGATCACCGCGAAGACCGTGTCGCCTACAAGGCCACGGGATGTCGACGTTACGCCTGATTTGTTCACTGAGAGTCCGACATCAAACTGTTTTACCACTAACATGCCAGTGTGAGCTTGGCAGAGGAAGAATGATAATCTACGAACGCTGCAAAAGGACACGATCGGCTGCAGTGACCAGGGCCCACGCGTTCGGTGCCCAGTAAGCATGATTCAGTCCACGTGTAAAAGGGAACAAGCGGGAAAGGAGTTGAGGGAGCTGGCCCATCAAAACGAATGGTCCTAGAGAGGCTAGGAATACAAGCAAGACAGAGTTCGCTAGCGAGATAAAGCGGGTGGGGATGATCGCCCCTGCAGGAGACATGCAGTACGACCTCAAAAGGTAAATGAAGTACGCAGGCTGTGGAGGCAACCAAATGACTTCAGAACCATGAATGGGTGCAGAAACTCATACCGCCAGATACATGTAGATGTGTTTGAAGTTCAAAAGAACGGTGAAAAGTATGCCACTGGCAAGTTTTCTGCCCTATAATTGCGATAAGACACTGTACTCAAGGACAAATAGGTCTTACTTCGCGAGCCATTAAGATTGACCACAGCAATATTCCAAACATAAATCCATTGTATTGGAAGTGTATGTGGTCAATAATAAGGAACCCTGGGTGAAGAAACAAGGACGCCGAGAGAATCCGCTGCCGAGAGGGATCAACTGAACCACGAATAAACCTCTCTCGAGAATTAGCGCCTCAGTGAGAAGAATCGAAAGATATTCACCTCAAAAGAGCCGCACCAAGGACAAGCTCAGAGATAATAACGGTCATACGCTGGTATATAATGACCGTCCATGCATCATATTGAAGGTTTTGGAGGTCAACTATCTTGGGGTCAATGAATGAGGCGGGTATGGACATCAACTTCTCGAAATATGCAAAGAACGGAGGATAATCCAGCGCTAGTCGATGAGAATGAGATGATCTGATTCACAATCTTTTAAGAACTCACTCCACTCAGAAGTGGTCTTTGTAGTTCAATAAGCCTGGTGATAGGAAATAGAGAGCTTCCAAACGTACATCGTAATACCATTGAGAGATAGGAAGTGAATGCGTTATGGCCAGCCAGTTTCGGTGGACTTCAAAATCCGTAGAGCGGCTTCACGAATGAGTGGACACGCAGAAACATACATGAATAGAGCTTACTATGCTGGGAACAGTAGAAACTTGAACGCAGTGGAGAGAAGTAAAATATCAGCTTCAGATTGTGACATAGTATCACCCAGGAAGTCCAGCCACTTCCAGGTTGAGGTATGCTTCAGTGCATGCGACCGCTGCGAGTCATCATGATCGTGAGCAGCTGAGCTCTGGGACTGTTTGAGACCACCACTCATTGAAGTACTAGTTATGCCGAAGACGTGTTGTTGACTGCCGGTGTCAAGCAACTATTATGTCACGTTGATTCCGGGTCACGAGTCACGAGTCTACAAATCACCGTGACCGTGACATTATCCGAGTCCGAGTCGGCCTTATGGCTCACTACAGTCAATAACTCAGATGTTCGATGGAATTTCAACCTATGTAGTAGTCCAAATATTCTAGGAGGGCGTCTAGTTCATGGACATAGCTTGGCATATTGGGACTACTAGCTCTCACGAGTGCTGTACTGATGATTTTAGCACGAAGTACACCAGCAGCCCGGGCCATCTGTCTCGCTTTATTCACTCACGTCTCCAAACCTGCACAGCATTTGCATCCTCCATGTCGTCTCTCACATCTAGCTTTGTCTTCGGCGCCATCGAACTTGTGCAATCAATGAAATGATAATACAGCTTTACTGAATCCAAAGGTGCGAGTCGAATCCGGTCATATAAGTACTTAGCTCTCAGTGTAACCTACTAGTACTGCAGCCCCGTCGTAAACTCGAACTAAATTCGAGGATGCTCGGTAGCAATGTCTTCGTCCACTTGTCTGTGAGAACAACTTGGCGGGGTTCCATCGCCCTGTGTTCCTTGGACAATCTTAAAAATATATGCCTTATCTTGGTAGGCTCGTGACTCGTCTGGCTTATACTACCACGGACAAGTCGAGTGGTGGCGACGTCAAACATCTCAACATCTCACATTTGTCGTAAGTCAGACTAGTCACAGGTCTATCGTCTTGATTAATACGCAACTTTGTTCACATACCTGGTGCTTATCATTCTGTGGCGCACCTAGTATCTATGTAGTAAGATGTACTGCTTGGACGAATTGCGCCTTAACCTACTTCCATCTTCATACTCTCCTCCACAAGACCTAGTACGACAGCCCAGAGTCCTTCGCGCAACGTAATCAGGCTATGGATTCAGAAAAGGAGACGTCTCGTGAAGACATTAACGATTCTCACTTTTTCGAAGGAGATGAAGCGCTTCGAATAGTGGGCACTGAAGCACAGAAATTCAGTGAAGACTATAATCGAAGACTCAGGAACAAACTTGTAAGCTTATGTCCAGTCAGTGGCATCATAATGTACCAGCTTTGCTGACGGATTGATAGGACAAGGTTATCATCCCAATAACTGCGGCGGTGTACTTCACCCAGTTTTTGTAAGAAACGCGTCGTCGTCGTATACCTGGTTTTGACCATTTTGAAAGAGACAAGACGTCGCTCAATTATGCGAGGTCAGCGACTGATGGAGATGTTTGCAAGACGAATATTTAATCACTTATTTAGTATCATGGGATTTCCAATAACTGGACAGAACTACAATCTCGTCTCAATGGCATTCTACCTTGGTAACTGCGAGGTTGCCTTTCAAAGTTCGCGCATAATTACATCATGTATACAGGTTTTATAGTCTGGGAATTCCCCACAGTGTACATCGCACAGAAGCTGAAGCTTGCGAAATATCTCGGTGAGTTGGATATTAGAGATCTGGATGAAGATTAAAACAACGTCAGGTGCAAATATTATCGTGTGGGGCATAGTCCTACTCTGCCATGCGTTAGCGGGCTCCTTCCAAGCCTTCTTCATACTTCGTTTTATCCTTGGTGCGTCGGGAATTGTGCAGTTGGTTGTCGCTAAAGTTTAGGCAGGGATGTGCGAGAGTTGCGTGGCTCCCATCCTTATATCGATTATAACTATGTTTTATAGGAAGGAGGAACAGGTGAGTGCTCGACCCATTTACAGATGAAGTTGTATATATGGAACTTGTGCAGGCTACTCGCATCGCATATTTTTATATGATGGTCAGCTACTCTTTCAGAATTTTAGCTCATCGCTAAATGCGACACAATAGCTTGGTTTCACGCAGGTCTTCGGAGGCTTCGTTGCATATGTATGTAATAATATTTCACACGAAGAGGACCGGTCTTATTGATGCAGGGAATCTCCTTTTACGATGGAGCTGCATTGGCGTCATACAAGATTGTCTACTTCCTCCTTGGCGCCCTTGCGATCCTCGTTGGGATCACGGTATTAGTGTGGTTACCGGATTCCCCTGTCAATGCCCGGATGCTCACGCAAGAAGAGCGCATTGCATCCTTAGAGCGAGTTAGGGATGATCAGGGTGGTAC
>PVYJ01006030.1:0-46985 GCA_002995095.1 Rhizopogon sp. AM-2018a | reverse complement strand
TAGTTTTTGTTACCCTTCGGATCATGTTTAGCAAAAGACTGCATTCATGGACTTCCACTAATGAGAAATGGCAGGCTTTGGAAACTGTAATCGTCAGTGTATTTCCTTTGTTTCAGAATATTTTCTTAATATGGGATGCATGTAGCGATCAAAGGGCATGCCCTTGATCATCCTCATCCGCATCTCCGCATTTCCGCCATGGGTTTACTCAAACACCCTATTTGCAGTAAGCTTCTCCAGCTATTTGCTGGCACCGATCTTAGTACTTCCCGTTAGAGCATAGCGTCAGTATCGCTGCTCCAGTTTTTTGTGGCGACTTGGTTTGTCCTCCCAAAGGTCGTGGTTTACGTGTTCGTCGGATCTCGTATTGCTAGACTCTCAGATGGCGAACAGAGAAATCACATGGATACCCGTAGGAAACACGTCACAGAAGTTTGCTTTCGCTGATCGTGGTATACAGAAACCAAGATGATCAACAGCCTTCTAGTTGTCGGCGGTGTCTTATTGTCTATCTTAGCTAGCTCGTTCGTAATCAAGTCACCGCTATTAATGACGCTCTAATTTCTCTATGCAGGTTGGTCTATTATTTCATGCAGGAGGAGATAAAGCGTCTACACGACAGCTCGTCGGTGCGTGACGAACTCGCTGCAGAGGCGCTCGAGGAAGCAGAGAATGCGCCTTTGTTGGGTTCCAACGCTCTGATTTCCCCGTAGAGTTCGACTGTCATTTTACTATCCACTGAGGAGACTGGGATACAACATTGATACTAAACTGAATCTATAACTATAAAATAATACATTCGCAAACAACAAGTCACTAATAAAAGTGGAGGAAAAGTAAGGAGAAGCTAGCACCGATCAGGAAAACAAGTATGAATATCCGACTGTCCTTGGCACGTCTACGCGCCTCTTTCAGCTGCACATTACCCTTCTCAACGGTAGATGTCGTTGCAATCGCATCCTCGTATAATTGGTCGGTTAGCTCCGTTTGCCGCGTAAGATGTGTAATCAGTTCCATTTGGAGGTTACTGATATCCATCAATCGTGCTTCCGCTTGTTGTACGGACTCGAGCGTGTCCTGGACGGATCGGAGAATATTGGCGTTCTCCGACTCGAATTGAAGTATCTGAGACTGAGAAAGCTCAATATCATCGTCGTCTCCATCCAGGTCGCCTAAAGACGAAGCGGGAGTTAGTGAGAGTGCTGACGGTTGAGCAGTAGAGCGGCCGCTTGTTGCCCCAATGGTAGCAGCGATCCCCGAGACGAGCGCCGATGAAGCACCTCCCAACCAGCTATCGCTCCCTCCATCATTGCGTTGTTGCTGTTGCGCAGGTCCCTTGGAGATGATATGCATAGCTTCTTGCGCCGCGCTGGATCCCAGAGTTCGTGTGCGTTCCAGTTGGCGCTTGACACGCTCCTCCTGCATTTCTTTCTGGCTCTGGCTGGCTTCTGTGAGACGCCTGCTGAGATACCACGTTATGCTGGAGTGGTGCGCCGCCGTGAAATCCGACAAGATTGTTGAATTGTTCTTCAGACGGGCGGGAAGGAAGCGTGTCAGAGGATTCACGGTACTTGCGGCGAGCTCAGCACGACCTGCAGAAAACAATCAAATTTTAAGTAGTCATTTCAGGCGCAACGACGAGAAACAGACCGCACGCTTTTCGAGTGCCTCCATTTCTTTGACTCTGTCTGCGCACCTGCCGAGGATGACACGTGCCTGCAGGTCAACCTGATCACGCTCCTCGTCCGTGAGGTGACGTATTCCCGACCACGACTTTGAAGAGTCGCTCAAATCGATGGTATGCGAACCCAGTCGCGGGAGTGGTACGATGTGCGCATCGACGCTCAGGTAAGGCTTCCGAATGCTAGAGAGCATACGAGTGAGAGTGCCAATATGGTTAAGCTGTGCGCAGGGTAAGAAAGAGAACCCCCACATAAGGCACATCGTTGCGACATACAATCGTGTAGGCTTCCTCTAGATACTGCTTTCCGAATACATTTGAGTTCGGCCCATCTTGTACGGGAGACGCCTTGCGTCGTTTTGCCTGCGGGACGGCACTTTGCTTCGCTCGAAGAACATCTTTGAAGTCTGCGGTGCGGTCGGTGAAACCCATAAACAAAGACCGACACGATGACACAGTTTGGTGACGGAAGGTGGGCACGAAACTTGGGTTGGTGGTCAAACTTGCTACTGACCGCATATTTCCGAAAGTGCCACGTGGGTAGTATAAAGCGTGGTTGCGCTTCTCTCTCTTTTTTAATCGACCACGACAACGATAATATGGGCACTGCACAGCGCTGCCATGCGGCGACCAACAGCAGGCGTTCTCAACATGCGTGGAATATTAGACTGGTCCTTGTTTGAGGCGAATGGTACATCTGTTACCCTTACTACTGTTTGCCATAGTTTGAGACTAACATACATTGTCTACATACTTCGAATTCTAGTATTTCTGTGATAAAGCTTTATCGATAGTGTCTACCCTCAGAGAATAATCCTTGTTGACAAGTTTTCCGACAGCTTATTGTGATGGCGAAGTCGCATCCGTTGTCTATATCTCTCGTTATTGCAACAGCCCCTTCCATCTGACGATGCACATTAATATTCTTTCAACCGAGATCGAATTGTAACAACTCACAGCAATAATCTCCGTCCGATCTCATCAGTAGCCTGCAAACCGTTATTTCTGCCAGGTTAAAAACATCCTGTTCTTTGACATGCAAACAATTGATAACAGCGACTTCATCTACCAGCCTCGTTTGTGACGTTATGGAGGATAATGGTCGACCATCGCCTTTTTCATCTCGGGACAGTCGACTCTGAGCAAAATTTACGAGCGCATTGCCAGTAAGGTAATTACACCAGCGAAAGTCGAGACGAGCTAGGTTTGGGCAGAGTCCATTTTGCCCTTGTAGGAGCTGGAGTTGTTCGTCAGCAATGTCACTGTCGTGCAGACGAAGTTCCTCCAGTTTAGGAAGGAGCTCGAAACATCGCACGAAGTCAGGACGTTCCACATCAACATCATATAGTTCTAGAAGCTGTAGACAAGGGGAAGACTCGAGGAACTGACATAGATGGGCGCCAGAAGGTGTATGAGGGCGTGAGAGGGGATCAGATGAACAGCGAAGATGGAGCTGCCGCAGCACAGGAGCACGCATCGTCAACAGAATGCCGTTCACTTCGGGGGAGACATGGAGCGTCAGTGATTCCAGGTGAGGAAGATCCACAGCGTGTTGGGTATCATCGTTGTACAGGCGTTCTCCTGGTTTAGAGAACTCCAGGGTGAGGTCCCTTAACTCTGGTAAGGTTTGTAACATTTCGATCCAGTCGGTGGCATTTATGGGGGGTATCAACATCCTTGAAGAGGAGAGCACGATGTGCAATTTCGTAACTCCTGTAAAGTTGCTCCACCGTGGAAGATTCGGTTGTTCGATTAGCAACCGAGATAAACGCGGAGCGTGCGGAAGAAGTGGCACATTCGCAAGGTCTCCGCCTGAAGCCCCCGTTTCAGTGATGAGACTGAGTTGCCTTAGAGCAGGCAATGGGTTGCTGCAGCGGCCAATGACGTAGTTCATTGTCGCCGAGTCCACGGACTTGAGATTAAGGGTGTGCCACTGCCCGCAGCGATGAATAAGCAAACCTAAAACCTCCTCCAGCGATGGTGACTCGAAAGGGATATGCAAAGTAATATGCAAAGGTGCCTGCTGGACTTTGTTCAACCAAAACTCCACTTTCCCGGTCGAGTTTCCCGATCTCAAGTCAAGGAAGAGATGGGACCACACGCGGGGAAAGGCTGCAGCTTTCCTCCAAGCGGAGCACACTTGAGAAGTAGCTATAGGTGCACGCGTCCAGCCACTTTCTGCAGACATCTCAAATATGCGAGCTAGCAGCTCAGGAGGGAGGCGGCGAGCCAGTGTCAGCAATGAACGGGCTCGACGCATGTTCTCCTGGTGCTTGTCCTTCTGCAAGCGGAGGCGCTCTAAATGAGAATGCAGCATGCCCATTTTGCTTTGCAGGACCTGGATTGCCTCCTCGTCAGCAACCATAGTCTGACGGATTAAGTCCACGTCGTCTTCTGTGGGGTCACGAAGACATGAAATGCGATCCGTCACGGAAGTTAGAGTTGTCCTGCAAATTCAAGAGTGAGAGCAACGTCTAGGCCCACATACATCTATAACGCACGGCGACACATCGATGTCGTGATAGCAGCGAAGGTCCATACCACCTAACATTGCCTGAGTACTTGTGAATGGCGCGGCGCCGACGGTTGTTCCGAAGTACTTTCGGGGTACTTATTACGTAATGGATATGTTTGTTATTGTTTTGTCCGCATGTTTGCTTCTTAGCAAAACTTGGAACTTGCATTAGTCCGCTATCCCGATTCCCTGCCAGACCCCGTAATGTAAGTGAATAAAGCATTTTTAGTATACTATGATGATTCAGAGTGGAAGCTTCATCGATCCGCACAATTAACCTCAGGTGCTGGATCGAGTTGAAGACTAGCAAGTGTTCTAGATACTGCTGACCTCTTCACTGAGTTAGTTACAACAGTAATAACTGACACCATTCTGTCTAGAGCTACACATGGACCCACGTCGAGCTCGCGATCCGCGTTTAGCACGCGCGGACCCGCGTGTGCAGCGAGTATCATCTGCGTCGCAAGCCTCGTCTCAACAACAAAGCGGCACCACGCAATGGTCTACGAATGGAGTATATGCGACTTCACCGCAGTCCGTGGCTCCTACTGTTCCCGTGCAGTACGCTGACGCAACTTCGGAGAATGCGACCGCTGGTCCATCGACCCCTGCAAACGATATTGGTTCCTCATCTCGATCTGCATACAAACCTCGGCCACTCTTTTGCGTCGTGTGCGCAAGTAATCAAGTAGGTTCGCGATCTTCTTGGATAACCACTAATTAATCTTACATGTTATTCGTAGAACCGTTCCATGGAAGGTCACCACGTTTTGCAGTTCGTATCGCAAGTTTTCAATACTACTCATTTACCTGATTAAAAACATGAAGCAAAGCCGGGTATCGGGTGATTTCTTCTGGAACTGGCTCCGCCGTGCGCCTACCTGGTCCATCAATAGACAAGCCTAACATTTATTCGTTCGGTACACCATATAACACAATATACGAAGAACTCAATACGAAAGACTCAAGTTTGCAAGTCGGCTATTTCACCTTATGACCCGATTCTGACGAACATCTACCAGGTACACCGCAAATGGGCTTCTCCGGATGCTTGACCGCAATCGACGGATAAAAATGGCTCCAGAACGATGGCAGGAAAGCAAGACAGTTGCAGATGTAGTCATTACCTGTGAAGAACGTTGTTTTGACGCTGTTTGTGACGGTGAGTGCACGCTGTGACCGGTAGTTGAGGTCATTTTGACTGATGAGTTTTCTTCCCAGACCTGCTCAGTCGCGGTGGAGAATTCAACAAGCCCGTTCATATTATCAACATTGAGATTAAAGATAACCACGAAGAAGCTCTCATTGCTGGGAAAGCGATGTTGGATCTAGCTGCTGCTGTATGTTGGCTCTTCTCATAGATTGGCTGTGTGCTCAGTTGACGCAAATTCATAGATTGAGAACTCCCAGGATATCGACGAAGATATTAACAGGATACTACAGGTGCAACAGGAGCGCCACCCCCATAGTCTTCTACATGCCGTTGCTTTTTATTAGTCTCGTTTCCGAGTAGTACTTGATCACACCATAGTACCCTCATCGACCAGTACTGTCACACGTTGGTCATATACATAAGTGATGCCTTAAATGCGACATCAAGCTTGAGCATCTCATCATCTCAGCTGGAAATTGGCACAATCGTGGGAATTCAAGACGCAATCTTTAACCATAGTCATCGTTATAAAGGGGCTTGATCAGCGCAATCCGTTATCAGTATCAGCCATATACAATGCCCTCCCTTCGTCTCGGAAATATCGCCCCAGATTTCAACGCAGAGACTACTGCTGGACCCATCAAGTTCCATGAATGGATCGGTGACTCTTGGGTGAGCACTTTCGTAGGTGATGGACCTGCTATAAATGACGATGTTACTTGTAGGCGATTCTCTTCTCGCACCCAGGAGACTTTACTCCCGTTTGCACCACTGAGCTCGGCGAGGTCGCTCGCCGTGCTGGTGAATTTGCTAAGCGCAATGTGAAGCTTATCGGAATCTCTGCCAACGGCCTGCAAGACCACAGCAAGTGGGTTGAAGATATCAACGAGTTCGGCGCTCGATACGGACCGACCAACGTGGAATTCCCTATCGCAAGTACAGCTATTTTGTCGTGGTACATTGTTTAATGTTGCATGTAGATTGCCGACGAAGACCGCAAAATCTCCACCCTCTATGATATGCTTGATGAGCAAGACGCCACTAACCGTGATGCAAAGGGTCTGCCCTTTACGGTATGCTTGTGAATTACGTCGAGTTATTACGGCAAGCTGATGCACTGGAAGATCCGCACTGTGTTCGTGATCGACCCTAAGAAAGTCATTCGGCTGACTATTTCTTACCCCGCGTCTACCGGACGAAACTTTGACGAGATCCTCCGGTGAGTCTGCCAAAGTTTTGGTTACGAGTTTGGCATTGATATCCGCTCCTAGTGTTGTCGACTGTGAGTATTCATGTTAAACATCGTGCTTGACACTCACTCACTCGATCCATTCAGCCTTGCAGCTTGGGGACAAACACCGCATAACCACACCAGTCAACTGGAACAAGGGTGACGACGTCATAGTCCACCCTTCAGTTTCCAATGATGAGGCCAAGCAGCTCTTCCCTGAGGTCACTTTCCACAAGGTATGATTATATGATGCTAATAACACTTTTGTGATTGTTGATGCACCGTGAAATCAGCAATCTTACCTGCGCACAACGCCCCTCCAAGTTTAGCGAGTATAAGATAACAGATGATGCGATGTCGAAGGATGCCCATGTATTAATATTGAAAATGTTAAAAGGCTGGAAGGTTGTGTAAATTGAATGATTCCATGAAACAATAATACCGTTTACATGAGTTGCCCTAGGCTTGTAGGTTGACGTGTAAGCTCATGGTCATGAACCATATGGGTAGTGATACCGGTCACAACATGAGTACCCGAGCATCCAGCCACGCTGTAACATACTGAGATACAAAATATATGCCCCACGAGTACATGTAGGAATATCTTTGAGTAAACTTATGGTATGTAGTTTGTTTGTACATATGTGTTGAATCGACGACGCGTGTACTCGCTGTAATCATAACGCGTCCTTCTTACCTTCAGTACCCCATTCATCAACGACATTCATTGCAACATTTCTGATAACCATGGCCAATGCAGATGGCGGCGCCTACAGGTACCAATTTCCTGCCGTTAATCTCGCTGCTTTTCTTACATGTTGTGGTTAGTTACTCCCTTACAGTATTCTCTCCTAGCGGCAAGTTGGTTCAGATCGAACATGCCCTTGCTGCGGTGTCGCAGGGAACGACGAGCCTTGGAATTAAAGGTACTCGGTCTCTCGTTTGTTGCATATTATAGGCTGATTGTGCTGCGCAGCGTCCAACGGAATTGTCATCGCCACAGAGAAGAAGTCATCCTCGATCCTGATAGACGACTCCATGATCGAGAAAGTGGCAGTAATTTGCCCAAATATCGGAGTCGTGTACTCAGGCATGGGTCCTGATTTCCGCGTTTTGATCGCAAGAGCTCGGAAGAGCGCTCAGGCCTATTGGAAAGTGTATGGAGAGTATCCACCCACGAAGGTTTTGACGCAGGAGATTGCTACAGTCATGCAGCAGGCGACTCAATCAGGGTAAGAATATCTGCATCGCCATCATATGTACAACGGATCAGGCATGTTTCTAATTCTCTTCTTTAGAGGCGTACGACCGTTCGGTGTATCATTGCTTGTTGCGGGATGGGACATCAACCGAGGCCCAAGTCTATACCAGGTTGATCCTTCGGGATCTTTTTGGGCGTGGAAAGCTAGCGCCATTGGAAAGAACATGGTGAATGCCAAAACGTTCCTGGAGAAGCGGTGAGGCTTATGCGCGGCATTTAATTCTCTTCCGCTGAGTTCGCGATCATTCCAGGTACAACGACGACATAAGTTTGGAGGACGCAATTCACACCGCTCTGTTGACGCTCAAAGAGGGCTTTGAAGGCCAGATGACCGAGAAGACGATAGAAATTGGTGTTATCACTGTCCCAACGCTTGAAGAGCTCGAAGCTGGGAAAGTCGGTGGTGAAACAGGACGGCCTAGACCGACTTTCAGAAAACTCAGCGAGGAGGAAGTTAGGGATTATTTGGCACTATAGGATTTACTCCACGTGCGTTGCATCGCATTGTAATACTAGAGATTTTTACTCTGGATGATGTCCGTTGAACACGGCCACCACTTTAGTATTGAGTTATCTCGGCATATTTTGTGGCATATTTCGAAGACAGTTTTTGCGCGCATCAGGCAAGCTTCGACGGTTTAGGTTGACTCTTGATAGGACCGCTTCGCGAGCAGGCTGTAGCTGTGTGCAGCACATGTGGAGCGTTATTATCTGTACCTTTCAGGGGATCATTAGGCCATCGGTAGTGTGTTTCATCCGTTCTAGGGTACACGAGTATTCACAGTGTATTGTATTGTGCTCCACAGAGAACCGATCTTGGCATCCATCTCCTGGATCTGCGGAATTAAATTCGTGTTGTCCTCTTTGGCATCAACTTGTGAGGTATGGCAGACAACTGTAACATCCTTGGTATAAAATACCCGCGAACTCGATGTATTCAATGACAACTCAATTCACTTTCAATCATGGAGCAAGACTTACCCAAGCCCATCATCATTCGTCGCAGAGCTTCTCTGGCGTGCGATGTCTGTCGCGTAGCCAAGAAAGGAGTTCGTTATTTTTTCGTGATGTGGCTCGCAATCTAGCTAACCACTTATACCAAAGTGCACATATGACAAGGACCACCCCACCCAGCCCTGTGCGCTGTGTGCGAGACGGGGAGTGGAGTGCAGCCGCACGGCCTTTGAGATTGCGGACCCTACTCTCTTGGGTTGACGAGTACATGAACCAAAGATGATCCAGGTAGCTAGAAATAAGTCTTCAAACTTTGATACCGTACTCATTGCAAACCTCGTAGAGCATGCGGGGGGAATAGTTCATGGAGAGGGTCGCGCGTAGTAATGCGACGCAGCAGATTGGTTCAGTGTGTTTGTACAAGTAGCCATTCGTGTGGTATCGAGAAATCGAGATTGATACAGAAGGAACGACTATCTACTAATTGAGTTGGAGTATGTACCTTTTTCATCATGCCGGCGGTAATTCTTCGATCATATGTGTATACGTAAGCAATTGCTGTGCTCGTTATCTCTTGAATGAGTCTTGAAGAGTCAGCTGAAGGAAATGCTTGGCGGGTGGTTCACTTGAGGCAGAATTCATTCATCATTTTTCATGATCGAAGCATAGTCATAGTGCTAGGATTCCGCGGTCAGATCTCAATCACCCAACTTCAACACTCGACCCTGCAGTACAGAACAGCATGCGGTGGTCACCACATTGAAGGCGCGCCTTGCAGCCTGCCAAAACCTCAGTAAGCTTGGCTTTCGATGACCTCGTGTAGCCGTTTTGTGAGTGAGTTGACTCAATCATTATTCGAATACGTGCTCACGGCCCTGCAATACGTCTACTGGGCGAATACAGTATGTTTCACTGCGCTTTCAGGGTCTCATACTGATCTGGCATCTATGGACAAAGTCTCTGGAAATTGGGGTTACTGCGCTATTCCTCGCTCCTCTTTCGAAGGCATGACAAGAAGTTACCGGTTGTTCAAAAAGCGTAGATTCCCCCCCACTCCCTCATTAATCATGAACGAAGGATTCCCCAGGGTCTGCCAGGCGACAAGCGTCTGCCCAACACGTACCGGTGGCAAGGATTAATGGAATTCAACTTTGAAATATCGTTTCACAGCTTGACAGTGAGCAACCAGTCCGGAAGTGGAAATCCTTGGATCCGAGCGCACACTCCTCGATCCACCTCGCTGAAACCACACCTTTGCCGAATTCGCATGGGCTTTGCAAGCATGGTTTTTATTTTCATTTCTGCGTTACTATATAACAGTCAACATTCTCAATGTTTTCGTGGACCCAAAGATGAGCGCAATTGTGATGCAACAACGAGCTCTGCAAGCTTGCACCTCATGCAGGAAGCTCAAGAGGAAGGTTAGTAATTTCCTGACCTTCTGTGTTCTCAACTTCTTACTCTCGTCTTAGTGTACCTATAACTCGACGTTGGGCAAGTGCGATCGGTGTTTCGAGAGCGGCAAACCATGCGTGTATGCTGAGGTCAATTCGACCGCTCCGCAATCTGGTTCTGACGCAGGTCCGGGTCCTTCCGCGACGTCCACGAATACTGGTACAGCAAGGAATGCTTATGCTTCTTGCGCAGCACTTAATCCTTCGCAGTTTCTTCCAGTAACCTGATTTCAGCGCCCCATCAACACAGCTCGGCACTATACTTGGGTTCGTTCGAAGCATCTTCAGTCGTATCAGATATTGCGTCAGTAAAATTTCCTTCCTGTTTTCATGTTCTGAAGTATTTGTCAGATTGTCTGATGGAAGCCGCATGGCTGCCATGGGTCCAGGCAATGAATATACCACTTACCCATCAAGCCATGCTGGCAGACAATTTTAATCAGTCGGCGGATTTCCAGGTAATCCTCGCTGCCAACGGCTTCTCTAATGGCATAGCTGATGAAGTGTCCTCATGATAGTTACAATGGTGTTATGCAATCGGCCTGAGGAAGGAGCCTTGAACCTTGAGCTTCGTAGTTGCCTAGTTCCCGTCCCGTCGTTCCCTAATACCTGTATTCGAATTATGTTGTTTCCCCTTCTATAATCAGACCTTTCCGAAAACACTGCAGACTCGGATCCGACTTTCCTTTCGGGATAGTATTCACCAACTACGGGAAGAGAAATCATCCCTTAATTGAAAATGCTATACTACAAAAGACAAAGTTGAGTTGACATGAACGGTGGACAGCTACAAGTACAGGTAATGATATTTTTGTTGATGTTTCTGCTGTGCCACTACAGCGGCCAATCAAGCTTCTCTCCAAAGTTCCAGTGAACAGCCTTGACCGAAGTATACTCTTCAAGAGCATAGCTCCCAAGTTCACGACCTGTTCGCGAGATTAGATCCATCAAGCACTTATGCTCAATTACGCACCAATGCCACTCTGCTTTTTCCCCCCGAACGGGACATTGTTGTTCAGTAAATTGTACTGATTGACCCAAACCTTCGGATGCCGTCAATTAGGAAAGTCGCCGGAGCCGTAGAAAACATACCGTTCCGGCTTCAAGAGCAGACGAGACACGCATGCACTGATTTGCATCATCTGGTTTTGAATATTTCAGCGTAGATCATCAACTCAGGGAAGACCACGCACTGGAGTGTAAACCAGCACCAAGGCCGTAAGATGTGTCATTGGCCAGAGAAATGGCCTCTTCTTCAGTTTTGAATCGGCCCACCGACAAAACCGGTCCAAAGATCTATTAGTTGATGTTAAGATTCAGGGTTGCTGCAGTATACGGACATCCTGCCAGCATCAGAAGCGCACCTCATCTCGGACCTGATTGGCATGAATGTGAGTCTGAAGTACTCTTAGGGAAAGGTTCAGCGCTTACAATATCCATGTTTGCATTGATGTCTGTGAAAACTACACGTTGTTAAAATCCGTCAATGCTAGTGGAGCGGTTTCTAACAGATACGGATACTCACTTGTAGGGTCGACAAAGAAGCCCTTGCCCGGACGCTTTTGGCCACCGAGCGCTAACTTGGCACCTTGAGCTGATCCACTCTCGATGTATCTCCAAACCTTGTCGAATTGAGTTTTGGACACCTTGTGACAGGGTGTTGAGCTGCGCAGTGTAGGGCAAGGTGATTAACTGACCACGGGACCACCACCGCTTTTCTCGTCAAAGCCGTCGCCGATCACGAGCTCCTTGGCTTTAGAAACGAGAAGGGAAACAAACTTATTGTAAATGGTGTCCTGAACATACAGACGGGATCCTGCCGTGCAATCCTGACCGGTATTGTACAAAATCCCGAGGCAAGCCCAGTTTGCGGCTTGGTCCAAATCCGCGGACTCAAAGACGATTTGGGGAGACTTGCCACCCAACTCCAGAGACACCTTCAAGCACACCATGTTAATTGATCCAATCAATCCAGGCCATTGAAGCTTACCTTCTTTAAATTGCTTTTGGCCGCGGCTTCCATGATTTTACGACCGGTTACGGTAGATCCGGTGAACGCAACCTTATCAACACCCATATGGGCGGATAAAGCCGCACCGCCGACAGATCCCAGGGAAGGAATCGTGTTCACCACGCCTGGTGGAAAACTAGCTCGAAATTGGGGTTAGAAATAATATCGAACATGTGCGCGTGTTTCCTACCCGGCTTCAGCGATGAGCTTCGACAACATGAGTGCCGTCAAAGGGGTAAGTTCGGAAGGTTTCATAACGATAGTGCACCCGCACGCAAGGGCAGGGCCAACTTTCCAAGCCCTGATCAAGATATCACGTTTCCGTCCCCGAGATCTACATACTCAAACATACCACATATTGATTGGATAATTCCATGGAATACTGTAGGCATTGTGGTTATGAAGAGATGCAAGGCAACACGTGGACAGCACGCACATTTGACCGCAAACCCCAATAGGATCATGCTTAGTGAAAGCAAGCTTGGTCCTGTTGTCGACTTCGATGGTCTGAGAATAGAAAGCGTTAACAAAGTTCATTCAAGTTTCATAAAGGAGCTCGGTTTACTTGGCCTGTTATTTTATCCGCCCACCCCGCATAGTACCGCAAGCACTGGATACTATCCCCGATATCGAAGTCCCTGATTATCGATCGACTCCCATCACGAAAGGAAAAGTGGAGAAGAACACGCTATCATACCTCGCAATTTTCACTGGCTTGCCATTATTCAAAGATTCAACCTCTGCGAGGATATCTTGATCCCTCTCCATAAGATCTGCCAGCTTATTCAGGAGCTTGGACCTTTCGAAACCAGTCACATTTTTGCCCCATGTGGTATTAAAAGCTTTGCGAGCAGCAGCGACAGCTATGTCTATGTCCTTCGCGGAGCCTGATATGATCATGAAACATCAACTCCCTCGATTTTGTAGTGCAGGGGACAATGTGATCACCAGCTACCACGGAGCATATAGTCTCCTCTGTTGCAGGGTTGACGGCGCTGGATGCGATCAGTTGAGGTACGATCCTTATCAAACAGATGGCAGTGAAGATACGTACTGGATTGGTTCACTGGCCGAATCCACGGAGGGAACAAACTGATTGTCGATGAACAAGCCAGTTGGAATCTCGAGTTCACGGTTAGTAGCACGTATGACTATGCGGGTTGAGAGGGAAGCCATGGTAGAAAGTTGTGAAGAACAATTAGGGAACGATAGCGCTCGAGCGAACAATTTGTGTAAGTTGAGAGTACATGCGACATACGTAGATAAGATAACGCACATGCTTTGTAAAATCAAATGCACGTGAGACCATTGCTCACATGTTCTTCGAAACTGGGGAACGGAAGTATGTGCAAAGGACCCCGTGTCCGTAATTTTTCTCCAGTAATTTGCTTCCGCACAGGTTGACCAAATCATACCAAAATAACAATTTTCCGACATACTGGCAAATCAAGACAACCCTGCAGCAAGCGTTCTGCTTCTTTTCCGGAACCATGGAACGTACTGCAAGGCAACAGATCCTATATTGCTGCCGTTACACACCTTCCAGCTAGTAGACAACAAGCGCAATTTTTCCGACCTTGTAGAAACCTTCGTCGATGCTCGCTAGCGTTCACGAGCGACACTTCAATTCGCTTTAGAATAAATATTCATTGTTCACAGTGGCTGGTTTTCGCTGGGTATCGTTGCATGGACGTATTTTCCAGCGCTCAGCGAGCACGGCTTATCATTTCCATGAGTCGAGTGCCGAAAGGTGCGTCGAATTTCATTCGAGTGTATATCTGAAAATTGATAAGTACTAAGTTCCGCCCTTCAAAAATCATACCATCATCCACTAGCATGTCATTCTGATGATGATTTCCAGGATTGGAATAGTTGGGTGGCAACATAGGGACTTCTCATGATCATCAATTGACCTGTGGTATAGGTTACATAAACGTCGGTCAACCAACGAAGGTATGAATCACGATGGCCGAGGTTAAGTGACAATTCGGGTATTGTGGGACAGGACATATGGGTCTTTCGGGCGCAACTCTTTGGGACCACGGTATGAGTGATCGACTGTCAATGAGACTCATTGGGGCCGCAACCCACGTGTTAGGGTCCTTATCCTGCTCGTGACTGAACGTAAAACAATCAAAGACGTACCTTTTGAGCATAGAAGAGTCAAAGAGCTTCTAGGTCGCTCTTACCGGGACACCTCCTCTGCGCATATGAAGATTGCGCAAATGACCGATGCGGTCAAACTCGCTACTTTAATCCAAACTTTGCGCTCATGTAACTGGTGTTCGCACACGATAAGTAATCATCCCATATCCACAACAGAGAAATTTGTTAATGACATACATCAAGTACTCAGGGCTTGCCATCCTTGTTGTGTGACATGTGGTCCTACCAATCTTCCAAGCCTATCTTGATATTTTTACATCGGGGAAGCAGTGCTGACAGGCGCATAACCTATGTGGTCTCACCTAGCACGGCTAACACTGAGAGCATGAGGCAAATGGGAGGCATGACTGCAAATTAATATTCAAAGTACCTAACATCCCACCAGAACCTAGCACAGCATTGGGGCACAGACAATTTCCGACCTGGATATTCTGTGAAGAGACATTCGTTGCTTGTATTTGCAGGATTAGTTGCAGCCCTACCCTGACCATTTGAATTTGACGAACCGATCGACTCTCCGCGATGATTCTGCATGAAGTACGCTATGTTAAGATGAGTATGATTCCATGCGCACAACTGATAACCCACGCCAGCCGTCCATCGACCGAGTCCACGAATTGCACCTCTAAGAATAAAGAAAAGACACTATCGACTCACCGCTTTTTATTCTTGGTCAGGCTGTATACTACACTAGCATAGTGACTTGAAGTTCCTTGGTCAGTGACTGCTTCCGAAATATACCATGGCCTGGGAACTTATTGCGGGTGATTCCGGCGAGTCTGCTGAATCTACCTCTCATTTCTTCCAAACACCACCTCAAAAACCGACACATCTTCAATGCTTGCCCGCCGAGTACCACACTCATTGCGTGCACAAGTCTCGCACGTTCGCGTTGCTCCTCATGCACGCTTCGTGCATGGTCATGGAGAATACCATGTATGTGTTCTTCCTCCTCCGCCGCTATCCGCCGCATTTACGCCCTCCTTTAGCACTTGCCTTTCCAGTTCCCAGGAAAGAAACGGCTAGCGTTCGGTATCAAGCTCACCGCTTACCTGGTAGCAGGATTCAGCATTCCTTTCGCAGCTGCCAAATTTCAATTGTACGCGGTTCACTCCATGTCATCAGGAAACCCACTGACACATGTTCAAAGGAACAAGTCTGCTGCTGGCGCATAGACTTGTAAATCGGCATACGATACAATTTTGCGTCCTGTCACTACCTACATCCAGAATCATATTTCAAAGTAGATGTCATCAAGCAATTATTAGACAACATCCATGTTGTCATTAGGATCCTCTTCAGTCGCGGTGTTCTGCACCTCGTCAATATCAGCCAGCATTTTTTCCATCTTGTTCTTGTAGTCTTTCTTTCCCATATGCATCTGGGTTCTGCAGTTGCAGTTGTGCGCCATAAAGCCGGGGTCTCCCTCCAGTGCATCGAGAGCGACACTTGACGCCATGCGGCTTGCTATATATCCAGTTGACTCTATGGCGCTTGCTAGGATGATGCCGTGAACAATGACTTTCAATGAATGCTTGTCAACATAGTCCACTTGGACACGACTTGACCTACCGTCACAGCGAGTTCCTCGATTTTCGTCTTGCTTTTCTTTTTCGATGGAGAGCTGTTGGCAACCCTGAGCCTGCATGATCTCGAAAAGGATTTTGGTAGGGTGATGCGAAAGTGTCTTGATTGTGACGTGCTGGTCGTAAAATGGCTCCAAGATTCCCTTGAACATCAATTCCACACCGTCAGATGTGAAACCGTCTGAGATATAAAGTGCACCGATGATCGACTCCACAACATCTGAGAGAATCTATAGTATTTGTTGGGTTAGTGTGCTAAGACCAAGTATGCAAGCATACCTTGGGTGGTTCCAAATCAAGCCAGTATTGTCCTGGAGGTCTGCCTTCCCTGACTGCTCTTTGAGATTCTTCCTGACGTCTCGCCTCCAGCTGCTCAGCATATGACCGAATGTTGTTCCCCATAGCATACGACTCATGAAGAAGATACTCATGCAACCCAGTCCTGACGCAGACAGCTGCCAAAGCCGAATTGGACACCATAGCGGACTAAAGAGGTGTTTGATAGAACAATTAAGTTAAAGCAGTGCATGCCCACCTTCAATAATGTCATCGCTCCTGGGGACATGTGGTCATGCCTGCTAAAGACATGTTGCACCACCACTGCGAACAACGCCCGTTAAACTATTGTCCACTCAGAGAAGAAACCACGTACAAAAATCCAGAACCGCATCTCCTAGGAATTCGAGCCGCTCATAGCACGTGTTTTCGTATCCATGAATTGAACCATGCGTCTATAAGAGAGTCAGCTGATGCAGGGGTCAAATAAAAAGTATGCATACCAGAGCTTGAGAGAGCAAGTGCGGGTACTTGAATTTAGCTCCAATAATATTTTCCACTGCCGAAAGAGTGCCTTCGCGGAGCCTTGGTGTGACATTTGACGGGGGAGCAAGAGCTTTCCTGCGGAAATCGTCCCATTGTTCGACATTTGCGACAGGTAACCGGAGGGCCTTGATAACGCGAAGCGCAACATCGCGGCCGCCAGAAAGATAAGCTGCTCCAATGATAGCCTCTGCGACATCAGCGATGGTCTACAGGAGACTGTTAGATGATTATGACTCAGAAAATACCCATTTTACCTTATCTCCGAGCCACTGTGTTATGCCATCGTCGAGGGTGTTTGGTCTCAGCTGTGGCTGGGAAGCCAAATGTATGGCAGGGACATTAGTGTCGTCGACGGGAGCCTGCGTCTTGGACGGTGAGGGGTCAATTGTTATCTCACCATCGCCACTGGATAGTGCAACATCGTTAGACCTCCCAAGATGCTGCAAAGATACGTCTTGAACGGTGAAGTTTGGTGGTTGCCATAATTTGTAACTAAACGTCTTTCCCTGTATGTATGATGGCAGGCCAATGGCAAGGCCACACTGCCTGAGTACCTTGTTGCTAATAAGGTGCTGCCTGGCCTTGTGCAATGCACCCTCACTCAAAGCAGGGTTGAAGACGAACACGTAAACAGAGCTGAAATATTTCAAGAAGGAATCGCCTTGCATTGGAGAATGAGCCTTTGACCCATACGCATCGAACGAACCTTACCAAAGAGCTCTAGCCTTTCGTAATCCGTTTCGAATGTTGCAGAGGGAGCGAATATGGCCGACAGCAAATGTTGTTCCAGTACCATGTTTGCAAAGAACTGGGCATTGAGCTCCTTGACAATCAGGAAATCATCAATTCGTCGGGTGATGGATGGTAAAAGTAACACAGTGCGGTATGTGCTGGTTGATCGATCACCGTATGAATATAGTGATGGTCTTCTGCTAAGGACACTCACCTGGCTGGGATTGCACACTTGCCACAGAGCTCCGGTATGAGATCTACACAAAATCAGCTGTGCGGCTTACCAAAGTCAGAGGAGCAGCTCACACTTTGGGACTGTCTTGTTTGTCTCTATGGGCGGTTTATGGACTGGATTCAGACGGTTCAACACGGTAGCAGCCTTGGATACTTCGACTAGAGGCTGATTGTTATCTTGAAGGCCTTGAAATCCCTTGCGATGTTTTCTGCAATATTCCAAAATGTTTGCGTATTCTACCTCGCGCTGGAAGGAGATGGATTAAGAACCTGTTGATTGACAGCTGATAACGATCACCTACTGGGCTGTCCAAGGGTTTGCTCATTGGCGTTAGATCGGGTCGTAATCGTACAACGTAGTATCGTCGAGTGAACTCGGCTAATCTGTCCTGAATAACTGCATCCTCGAACTCGCTTGGGTCTCGCAAGTTATCAGAACTGAAGCGAATGACGTAATTGCCATTGGCTCGTGTCACAGCCCGCCAGTCGATGTCATCCTGTAAGTTGGTCATTCCCCGACACGAAAGATCGTTGCCTTGGAAAGGAAGTAGAGGCGCGACAAAGTATGCCATCTTTTCTAACGAACATACAAATGCTTTGTTGGCGATTGTGCGACAAATTCTGAGTGTATAAGCGTGAAGGTCTTTGAGACGTTCGCTATTAATGACAAAAGCGGGACCTCGTGCATTCTTGACGGTAGCGAAAACACCACAGAAGAACAATTTGAAGGGCTCCAGGTGAGGTAATGGCTGGCGAGTTAAAAGAAGGATAGGTGCGTAGGGTTCGGACGGGCCTTCCGGATTGCCTACGGAAATAACGACGGGGAAGAGTCGTTCTTCAGAAGACCGTAGCGAGTTGACCCAAAAGTCTGGCCTCTTTCGCAAATAACAACTGTTTCCGGAAACCAGATCCGACTTCAATAGGGAAGGTGGATCTCCGCAGCCAGTGGACCGACCTAGGATATGGATCAGGCAGTGGTCCAGGCAGCTGAGCTCAAACAATCGTAGGCAAAGTTGATAGGCTCCTGAGCGACGCGCATGAGTGGGCGTGAGGCGTGGAGGCCCTTGCACCGTCTGCAAAGGCAGTCCAGGCGGAAGCGTCACAGTACACACGAATTGTAGAACCCCGTCCACCCTGGGGATGGCCTGGATAACAAACAGAGGATGATGAGAAGGAGCAGTATTGTTGCACTGAAGGTTCGCAGCAATGCGGTAAACAGCGAGCAGAGCATCCTCTTCGAATAATCGTCCGCCATTGACTGAGTCTTTTATCGAGTCCCCTAACTTGAAGGTCGTTTCTTCGTGCGAGCGGTAAGGGTCGCCAGTTTCCTTCAATGCACAAGATGGGACTGGGAAATTTCCTCCTTGTGAGACCACCCTAATCCACCGCTCGTCAACAGCTTGTCCGCTGTACTCCAGAAGAATTCGGCGATGTAGGTCGTTCTCTCTCTCTACCATATGGATGAGATGTCCGTCGGGCACCAATGTACGTGAGCAAGCAAATGCATAAGAAAGTTGACTCTCGAACAGGTTGTATCTGGAATGCGGCTGAGAGGAGTAGAAGTAGAAGCAAGAAAAATAAAACACACCTTATAACGACATGTGCACGCGGAAGTTCAATATCTTCCAAAGCTTTAGTTAGAACAAGAAGATTGCACTTCCCACTCGCAAAATTGTCGAATAATTCGGACTTGTCATGATGCGCCTCAGTAACCATATTATACATAGCAAAGCTGGACACACCTGTTCGTGACTATTAGTGACAAGGAGTTCGCTGACCAAGGCGTAGGGCCTAACGAATCCCAGTTCATCAATCATTGTTCTCATCATATCCACCATAATTGACGCGACTTCGGGCCGCTGGACTACAACGCACCATTATCAACTCATGTCAAGAAAAGTTGTTCGTACAAACCCAAGACAATTCCACGGAAGTTGTCCCCGTAAGCTCCGCAAGATTTAAGGACATGAATCAATTGCACGAATTTAGGCGTTGCATTGAAGCCCCTGGAAGAAATATTTAAGTTCGGCATAGCGAACACCCAGTTTTTGACTTGATCGCGTATTTTGTTGGCCATGTCAAAAAGAAGGTCGCCATCGTCATCCCTATGGGAAGCATGCTCTCTGATGGCCCTGCGCCAGACGAGATCACTAGCACATAAGCCGACCTCGATCAGGGCATAGCGAGCAGCGCGGAAGGTACTCGTAAAGGAAGATTCCTCCGGATCAATCTCGTGTAGGGTCTCCATTAATCTGGATTCTGTGTTTGTCATCAGTGAATCATATGGAATGACAACCTCGGTAGGACGAATGTTGGGCGCAGAAAATACAGTTTCTGAGGATTGAGAAGTGCCCTGAAGCACGGCACGATTCAGGACAACGCCATCGGTGGCTAGGGGAGCCGATGCGCTGTTATTTAAATCAGGTCGGTTACCTCCAGCCTCACACGACTGGGTATCCTGATTCATGCCGCGCTTAGGACTAGAATCATGGTCACCTCTTGCACCAGAGGTTTCTTTCCAGATTCTCAACATCGATTCGTCTGCGGCTATGCAGGAAAAGTCCACGACGACAGAAGGAAGAGCTGACGAAATGGGGATGACCCTGACAGACCCAGCCAGCACGAACCAGTCAGGAAAACTTGAAGCTGCCCGGCTAAGGTGGGAGTTTCCTTATATGTAAGCTTCGCCTTCAACTTTTGAATGTGAACACCCGTGACCAAGTGATCATCCATGAAAGTTGCTGCTAACAGCGGCTCTGCATCATCTAGGCTTGCGCAGGAGTAATGGTAAACAATGCACCGACAATCCTTTCTATTGTAGACCGCCTCAGCCTTGATTTTGGACAAAGACCCGTGGCAAGAGCCCCGGTATCATCTGAACCATGCCTACCTGCGCGCTTGCCCACGACAGGTAACTTGCGTCGTAACATCATCTTGCTCATGCTGTACCCATATCTCAAGGCTTCTTGCAGCGAGAGGCCGAACAGAATGCACCAAGAGCGGTCTTGAGGCAGTTGCGACGCAGTCCAACGCCACCCCTCATTACCGAGTGCAATGATGCGACAGAACATACCTCATCTCACCTCGGGAGAAGGGATAGTGTCTCATCAAGCACGGATCAATCTTCTTCGACACAGGCTTCAGCAGGCATGGTTGCAAGAAGCCAACCCTTAGGGGGATGGAAGGAGCCTCAGGTTTGTTGCTATGATCCTTCCTTACAGCGAGTTCATATTTTCTATTTCGCCAGCCCTTTGAAGTGCTTCGTGCTATCGAGCGCAAGGATATCATGTTTCTGATGGAAGTTCGCGACCGTGCCTTCCCTGTATTTCAAGCACCCTGTATTTTCTTCGTTGTACTAATGATTCCTAGCTGCTGCTCCGGAAAACTGGGGACGCTACTCCTCTCCTTCATGCCATGCGTATTGGGCAGTCCCATCGTGACGTTACCATCTTATTACTTGGAGCTTTCTCACGCTGGGTAAACCATCTCGAAGACAGTGAGATTGGTCTGCCACGGACAAGGGTAACCCTCAAGGCTTTGCGTTGGTGTCTCACGTTTTAACTTCGAATAGTCCCTAACGCCTGATGTAGGAACAAATCTCAAGCTTGCCATAGATTATGGTCTCTATAAATCTCAGAGTGACCTCGTGGCATCTTTTATGCAAACACTGGTGATGAGCGAGGGAGAAAAGTGGATTCGCGCACAAGTATCGATGGTTTCTCTTGCATTGAGGTCTGGTAATGCTGGCAAACCAGTTTCTACTGCTGAGGCAGCAGTGCGGAAGTTTGCTACTAAAGAACTCAGCAAAGCTGATGCCATTGCTGCCTTGGAGGATTAGTGGGTCATTTGCTATATTATTGGCTCACTCAATGAATGAATCACAAGCGTCGCAAATGCTACCGCTGACCTTCTACTACTCGGGGCGTGGGCGATGGCACTGGAGTCTATTGAAGGGGGACAAATACCGGTAAGCAATCAGGTTGAACACTGCCGAGAACTTACATTTTGCTCTTGTTTCTAGTTTTATTATTTTGCACGAGATGACAGAGTTTTTAAGGCTTTCATGGACAGAGTAAACGCCAACCAAGCTGCTATTCGTCGCACACTGAGCCGGCGCCTGAAGTGGCAGTTCCGCGTGCTGCAGAACGTACTAGAAGGGAGAAGTACCACTTATCGGGTGAGCAAGATGCTCTGCGCTTTATCAACTTACTTAGAGCTTCCGTCAGAGAAAAGTAGAGATTTTGATCGAAGAGTTGGATGAAGGAGACGGGGTATAGCGTATGCGGATGGACATAAACTTGGTTATGCCACGTTTTTCAGGTATTATTTCATTGTTGTGTTCGCATCTATCACATCATATGCAGTTACTACTTGTGAGCATTCCGCAGTTGGTCCGCAGTCCTTGCAATGCCCTCTGCTCGTATAAGGTGCCCTCGGGATACAAGTTCACATCCTGGTCGGGGCGTATCATCGAGCAAATATGAAGACATGAACTTTACAAGTTCTGTTCGTCTTCCCGCACTATTGTGGGATCGAATGCATATTCGTAGCGTTAATTACTTACGCCTACTTTTCGGATATGCGTTTGCTATCGCTTAAGACGAACAACATATCATTGGAATACTTATCATATTGGGCTAAATGAATCTATCCAAATAAAGCGCTGTATCCATGGACACAGTTTCAATGGTATGTCAATGCGGTGTAGATTCCCAGAATCACCGGACAAGTTTCATTCCTGTGAACCATGTCCAAGCTCCTATCATCACCAAGCTGAGGACGGCCCAGTTTATGTTCAACTGCACGACTGTATACAGCCATATTGTTGCAAATTGCGGACACTGTAGATGAAGGGAAATAAGGTGTTAAACAAGGCATCTTTTCAGCATGGAAAACAACGCACCTGTCGCATGTTCACGAGCCACGAGCCACGATTGATGAGCCATATCATTCTGGGCCCAACAGCGAGGGAAAGTAAGAACAGAGCGAGTTGCATACGAGGGTTAGACTTGTGTCGCGTAGCTAGAGATTCTGGTTTAAAAGGTGCTCGAAAACGGACGCAGGCCTCTCGTACTCACTGTAGAACACAAAGATGGACAAAACTGTGCGACATTAAACATAACATAAGAGAAACTATGCTTCGAACGTACTGGGGAAGTTTGTGAGGAGCCTCTGAGCAATATCACCAAAGGTCGTCTGCTGTGCATACTGCTGATGTATGAGGCTGTCGAAAACAATGAAAAGTGAGGTGAGAGGCAAGTGCTAAACGCAAGCTCACATGTCCATCATGATGAGAAAGAAGGTAAATGGCATGATGAGCACGACCGCATTGAATATCTCCTCCGCAAGCGGTAATGGTTCGCCATTGCCTATAGTTTGTTCAGGTTTCTGTGTGTCAGATATCTTCCTGAGAACACCAGTTTCCTGTATCAGGCGCCATTGCTCGTCTTCGGATATCTCGACTAAAGGCTTCTGCTCTGGAATTGTCTGCGTTGTCTGGCGATTCCTAGTTGGCATTTAGTCTCCCGTAGTCAAATTTTGAAAGAAGGAAGATTGTTATGAACTTCAAGTTGACTCGGAGAAGTTCGACACAGGTTTATGCAATGTTTGTCTTTCGGACCGCCGGCCCGCATTGACCAAGTAGACCCTCTCGCATGTTTTTTTTCGGCAAGTCTCGTTTTGATGGAGGACGAGGAAACTAGATTGCTCGACATCCTAGAAGCACATGGTCGACAGTTTCTAGACTCTTTCGATCTTAATGAACCACCTCTGAAGAGGCGGAGAGCGGAAGACTCCCTCGACCGGGAAAACGAGGATTTCGAGGAGTGGAGAGGTTTCTCTGACACCACTGTCGAATACCTCTCATCCGAAGAGAATAACAACGACGAGGCCGACGGTTTGTGGTTATCCAGGTGGCTCTTCGTTTATTATGATGGCCACATTCTCAGAACCTTCATATGAATACAACGATGATGGCTTTACCGCCAGTTCCTCTGCTAAGATGCCAGATGTAGTGGTGTTCTCAGATCCGAGGCAGAAGCGTTCAGATGACAATCAGTCCTCGAGAGCTCAGAAAAAAGCTTTTATGGCAAGTCTCATCAAGATCGAGTAGCTCGTTCATATTCTGATACATGTTTGGGACAGTCCTCCAAAGTCGCTAATGTTACGTCTGTATCAGTAGCAGATGCCTTACACCAAAATGAAGATGACAAACATAATGATGACGAGGATACGTGAGTCATTGGCATCGTGAAGTTGATGTTCTCATTACAGATTTACCAGTTCGAACGCTCAAAACGATGCTCTTCTGCATCGCCTGGTCCACACGAAATTACTATCCGGGTCTCTAAACCCTGAACTCAACTTGACGCATGCACAGCGAGAGAAAGCACTTTCAGGTCGTGTCTTAGAAGTTGCAGGGAAAACAAGGCTTGGAAAAGGGGAAGTCGCCGTCCGCGCTGCGGAACGAAACAAGGCTTCCAAGCGAGTGCGAGAAGGACTCCTGAGGAAGAAGGATGAACGAGAAAAGCAACAGCTAGAGGAGGTTCGTTTATTTTCGTCTCGCTACTCGTTCATTTTGTGAATGGTGATCTGCTCTTAGGCCAAAAACTTGGGAAACTACCATCCCACGCTTAAAAAGTTGTTTGAGTCGTCATCTGGGTCATCAGACTCCAAAAAACGGGTTAGAGGTCTCGGAATGGGAGTGGGTAAGTTTAGCGGTGGGACACTGAAACTTAGCAGAGAGGAAATTAGCACGGTGACCGGTCGTGGGGCACATGACACAAGTAGGCATGGGCACAATACTAGTCGTGGTCGAAGATGATGTCGGTCATAACATTCCAATAATTATTCATACATCATGTACAACAGAATTGTATGCTCTGCCCTTTTGAATAATGTCCCGTGCAATCATCAAATTTGGAGGGACTGTAGTCCCTCAGCGATCTCCTCAACATGGTGCATGTCTGAAGGATGAGACGCGTCACGCAGCCGACTGGAATTGGATTGCCTGTCATCTGGAAGAGAACTGCTAATCGTTAGAGCGTCCTGCTGTTTTGCTTATTTACTCACTGCGAAATTTGATTCTCGTGCCTGCTCGAGATAGTGTGGCTACTGTTCGGCCTCTGCATCGAGGGGTGCGATCCTCGTGGGTGGTCCTCAGGTCGCCAATCATCCCTTCTACGGTAGTCCCTATCTTGATGGTGTCTGTCTCGGTGATCCCGGGCTCTGTATTCCCTATCCCTGTATTCCCTGTCTTTGTATTCTCTGGCTTGATATTCCCTGTCTCGGTATCCCCGGTCTCGGTATCCCCTGTCCCGGTATTCGTCCCGGTAATGGTCTCTATCTCTGTCACCTCTGCTCCTGTGCTGGTGATAATAGTCATCATTATGCCTGTGCGCAGGAATGGGGTAGTAGCTCTGGGACGAGTAGCTCCTACTACTACTACAAAAATACAAGTCATCAAGGTCAGCATAATCAACCTTCCGCAATGAGTTAAAGGCAAGGCAGACCTTGGCCGTCTAGAACTATGATGATTGGCGCCTACCGGAACCACTCGTGGTTCACCGTGACGGTGGGAGCGTTCGTGATCGCCGTCGTAGCTATGATTAACGCATAAGCGAACTAGATGAACAAATGTGTCATGCTATTGCACCTATAAATATCGCGACCGTGGTTATCCTGCACAACATAAGGCGCTGGGCGTTGGGCTGGACGCCCGTTGAAGTCACCAACTCTTCAATCATCGGCGTAAGCCGCGGAACGGAACATGATACCATAATTCCCAAAATTACCTTGCGACCTCATTCCCGTATTCGTCTTGGAATATAACACTCATCCCGCCAGGGATGATGTAATAAATAGGACCCTGGCCTCCTGAGTGAGGGTGCCGATTACTTGGATAGGTTGCTTCATGTCGCATGGGGCGCATCTATAAGCAGTCATTATGGTTATCGAAAAAAAAAAATCAACGGCAAACCTCATGATGGCCACCATCTGCATAGATATTAGTAGGGGTTTTCCCTACGTAACCACCTGCCAGTGACTGGTGTGGAGGAGCCTGAAAGGCGACCGTCATAAAAGAGATGAGTATATAAAGGTAGGACCCACCATTCTCGCATTGGAGTGACTAGGTATCGGCGTCCTGAGCGCCTCAATCGTATGATCGCTCCCGGAGTCATCAGATCTGCCTATGTGAGTGACAACAGGATCGTCAGGTAAGTGACGACCCGAGACACTACCGTGACGGAAATCATCTCCCAGAGAGGACCCATCTCGCATATGGTGATGAAAAGATGAAGGCTGATCTGGCAGCCTTGAGTGGCTGGGCATATGCCCTTGCTCAGAAAATGTATCCGAATATCCACCTTCACCATCTCGTTCAATGGACGGGACGGGGCTCAACAGACTTTCTGGTCTCGTGGGGCGGGCATTGAGAGCACCGCCTAGAACAGTCTGAGGGTTATCCACGCGAACGTAGCCATCGAAATAGTCATCTCCATCAGTGGGTGCACGTGAAGGAACAGGAGTGAAGACCTATCCCCGATCGAAGCTTTAGTTCTTTGTTATATGACGGGGCACAGCTTACCGGCTCCTTCCTCTAATGTGCGTGATATCAGTCTGAACCTTGTAGATGGAGATATGATATGCTTACTCTTGTAGCCAGCGTCTCATGCCTTCTTGGCTGTGGAGGTGGAATAGATTGGTGATACTCTGGTCTTGGAAACCCTTCGTTGTAGTCGTAGGCTACGTGATCAGGAGGATGATGACTGCGATTGCGAGAGCCTCCCAATCCCTTAAACATGTTGCTCAATGGCATCGTAACAGATTGTGTTTGAGAGCTGCGAGGTCAGAACGGCTGATAGTTTGGGTATTTATGGTAGGAAGAACACGAGGCAGCCATGAGTAATACCCATCAACGAGCGTCTGTCGTGCTTTTACAGCATGTCAGATCCACATACAGTAGTTAGTAGTAATCTCCAGCGATAACATGAGGGATACTGAAAGAACCGTGATACTCGACCTTTTCGAGCAATAAGGTCAGATTTCAGCTTTCACATTGAAAACTTGAGGACATCGGCTAACATAAATGCAACTGCCTGCAATCGTTTTGAGATCCGGAAATATCATTACTTCCACTAGACTTAGCCGTGCCAGTTTCCTTTGGATATGCCACGGCCGGAAGTCGTGGTATCGAGTGGAAAAGCTCCAATATCAAACAACAACTTCGTCGTACGACTGGCTAAACGTAATGGCCTTCCAGCTGCCTTACTTGGTATAAAGCCTGAGCAACCTTATTGATGGCATCTGCGGTGGATGCAATAGATGCCACATCCATATGACTTGCGTCGTCGCAGATCTGACCAAGTCTTTCTGACATAGCATCCAGAGACAGTTTGAGTGTCTGAGCAGGGGAATGAGCCGTAACCGCATTGATAGACGGGATGCGTGTGTGCTACGTAAGACGATCAGCGGGTGATACAGCACTCGTGGACACCGTACTAACCAGGGTCTCGCTGCTCTTAGCTAAGTCTTTTGTGCGTTTCGAAAAATTAATCGTTAACTAGTGATACACAATGAATCAGTTTACTTGACGACTGATGAATTCAGAAGACGAGTACCTGTGACAGCTCTGATGCAGGAAGTAATGGCGAGGACTACGATGTATGTTAACCGTGATATGACATTGGAGGGAAAATGTTTATTCACCTGTAAAGGCATGCTGCCCATTACTGCCTTTCCTTTGTCATGAGAAACTGATGTCCTCGGAGCACTGGACATAGGGTTACCAGCCCCTGAGCTGGATCCCGATCCCATGGTGACTGGAGCAGGGACAAGGCGCTGCCACCCCTCAGAAATATCTGTGACATAAACAGTCGCGCAAATCACGCATTCCTGAATCACATGAATAACTTCTTGTGAATAAAGAATCATTCAGAACGGCTCACCTTGCGAGGATCTTTCTCTTCTCCGGTCTTCGGAGGTCTCACAAGAGGTATGCCGTAACATCTAATGTTAGGACATTCTTCACTGAGCATCGCCCACCCCTTTAGAAGACGTTTTCCTATTTCTGCGGATGCTTGATCGGACTGTTGCCGCCTGCGGATCGTCTCTTCAGTGTCAACGGGAGGTGCAAATGTTGGTGAGCTCAGAGTGCTGGATATATCTGTAGGAGGCTCTGTAGGAGGTGTCGATGGTCGCGAATGAAACTCATGAGTTGACAGTGAATCTGTTGATGATGAATTAGACTGCGTCGATGAATCATTAGCTGTGGACGAGGCAGGCTGCATCATTGGGCCAAAATACGACGGTTGAGGGTTTCCTTACATCGTTGAGGACCATTACAATTCGGGCAGTAATAAGTCACTGGAGATTCATTTTCTGGTGACCTCATCAGAGGAACGCCGTGACACGCGGGGGACGGACATGTGGCATCTGTGAACATCTATTGGGAGGGATAGAGTGAGACGGGCTGTTGATGAGAGTAAGAGGTGACCTGACCCAGCCTTTTACTATGTATTCGCCAAGTTTGCTAGACGCGTCAAGGATAGTGCTCATGTTTGTTACGGAAGGGCAGCTTAAGCGACTACAGCTTGAGACACATATCAATCACGTGATCAGAGACGCGAACCAAACTTCCACGACATCATTCTTGTCGGTCGGACCGTCGGAGTGACTGGCGTTGATTGTCTTGCTGCAGCATGAAATGGGGAAGACGTTGCCTCGCTACTCTTGCATTTACTCTCTTGATTACTCCACACAACGGGGTTGACTCGCGGAAAATCACGAACTCATCAAATCTTCGCCAGCCAACTGCTTGGACATCGGAACGCAAGAGGTCGCTCAGGTAAGTGCCTTGCTAATATTTGTTCCGCGTTCGTGAACAGCTCGCTAGGGGAGCCACCAAAGCCTTGTGGTATCATGGTTTCAATCATTATATGTCTCACGGTTAGTCTCATCCAGATTATTTATGCATGTCACCCACATGTTCTTAGCCTTTCCGCTTGACGAGGTTCGCCCATGGGATAGTTAATTTTTTCAGCTCTGACTAGTCCTAGCTTTCTCCTTTGTCATGCACTGGTAGAGGTCCAGATTGGGAAAATCCGTAAGGCTCACTGTTTTGGTCTGGTTGCAAATCTGCTTGACATACCTATCAGCGCAAATATAGCATATAATGATGTTTCGGGAAACTACTCCCTGACCCTCATTGATGTTTTAGACACGCTGGTTGTGCTGGATGATCCTCCAGGGTTTCAGGATGCGGTTCGCAATGTCCTTGACTGGGTGTCATTTGATGTCAACACAAAACCGCAAGTATTTGAGACCACTATACGGGTGTTGGGTGGACTGCTATCTGGCCATATGTTTGCAAGTCAGCCCAACCAACCTTTTTACCTCCCTTGGTATCGCGACCAGCTTCTGATGATGGCGTATGATCTTGGGAAGCGACTGTTGCCAGCATTCTCCACTCCCACCGGTTTACCTTTCGCGAGGGTACGTATCTTCTCGTGTATTTGCAGTCTCCCAATTCCAATAGCCTGCAGGTTAACTTGCGGCACGGTGTCCAGCGAGGAGAAACCCTCGAAACTTGTTTGTTCCTAACCATAAGATCTGTCGATTTTTATGTTTAAGCTATTGTAGGCACCGCTGGCGCTGGTTCACTGATTCTGGAATTTGCTACTCTAAGTCGCCTTACTGGAGATGATCGTTTCGAGAAGGCGGCATATAAAGCTTTCTTTGCATTATGGAACAGGAGATCTGATCTCGATTTAGTTGGCAATACAATTAATATCTGGAATGGAGTAAGTCAGCGTGGCTGTATTCCTTCCCGCTTTAACCGATTCTTACAGATGTGGGCACCACCTCAAGTAACCGGAATCGGCGCAGGCATTGATTCCTTCTATGAATATGCCCTGAAGTGGTACGTCATGAGTGGTGCGTTGATCGGATAGTTGATTTAATGCATGCTTTGACATCCTCCGGGCTTATCCTGCAGGTGAAGTAGAGTTTCTCGACGTGTGGCACGAAAGTTACGCCGCTGTGATGAGGTACTCCCGTTCTCCGGACGGTCATTGGGTCAGCAAGAATTGACATTCTTACCTTGACGCTCTCCTCATGTTATTCTTTAGTATCGCAGTGTTAATATACATACAGGTGACCAAGCGTATACCACAATTGACTCTCTATCCGCTTTCTGGCCTGGTCTGCAAGTCCTGGGTGGTGATGTGCAAAATGCCATTAAATCTCACATGACATGTAAATGTCTCTTTATCTGGCTGATCTGTCGAATAATCTTTTGTCTTGGGACAGATTGGAACATCTGGAGACGAAATTCTGGCCTTCCTGAGATATGGGACGCTCAGTTTCTACAGGCAACATCTTTCCAGTACCCACTTCGACCAGAGTTTGTTGAATCGACGTGGTACCTCTACAGGGTAAGTTTGTCTTTCCTGCTCACACGCTCTAGCTTACCAACGGACAGGCCACTCGAGACCCATACTATCTACACGTCGGGGAACGTATTTTGAAAGACCTCACCGCCCGCGCCAAGGTGGATTGTGGGTTAGCTGGTATCCAAGATTTACGGACCAATGTTAGAGATGACCGAATGGAGTCATTTGCGTTGTCAGAAACTCTGAAGGTCTGTCACGACAAACAAGCACGTTAGGCTGATTGATATTAATCACGATCACAGTATTTATTCCTTTTATTCGACGAGGATAACCGCCTACACAGAGATGATTCACACTACGTTTTCACCACCGAAGGCCACATTTTATCGCTTCCGAAGGAGGTTCTGAAGCCCATGTCTCGTACCCGACGAAAGATGCGTGGCGATGAAAACCATCAGTGCCCTCTGTATGGAGATACACATGAGTTGTTGCCCGGTGGGATCATCGGCGGCCTCATCCGAGGCGTTGGATCGAGAGCGGATGCTGAGTATGCGAGAAATATGGTTGGACTGAAACCGCAGCCTCTGGATGAGCACCATTGGTCTCCTGATGGCTGGTGCACAGTCCCCGAAGTTGATTTATATGTAAGGAAATATCCATGACATTCCACCACCGAAGTGACATCCTTCAGCAGTCTTTCGACTTTATCATGTCGCCCGGTGGCAAGAGCGTCCCTGAGGACCCGAATCCTGGCCCACTAAAACTCAAGGCAGTGGCAGACGGGTTTATTCTTCATAATGTGACAGGCATCCGGGCCCATATCGTAAGTCGATTAGATGGCAAGGGTTATGACATCACGAAGCGTATGACCTATTTTCTCCTCTAAAGGATAACAAACTCATTTGCGAACGTCCTATTAGTCGGGCCTCATGCTGTCCGCTCTGGGCAAGTGGTGTATGTCAACGACTCTGCACTTCTGGGGCCCTTTCCAGATCCCAAACTTGCTTATCGTAGCCAAGATGTTCGGCTTCGCATCTTTCTTGACACGGTTGACCCAGCGCTTGAGGCCGCAAGTTTTAATGGAGAAACCTACATCAAGGCCTACACTGCTCAGTTCGGTGGTGACTTGGCTACGATTGGTGGTTCCTCCACCCTTCGCTTCGGCCGTGGGGTAGGCACCATGGTGCAGCAAGTCAAAAGCAATCCTCTCGGATGTAAACCTTATGAAACCGAATTTAATGGAGACGCTGTCCTCATCCATCGTGGTGACTGTACGTTCCTCGAAAAGCTGGTCTATGCGCGGGATGCAGGCGCTTCTGGAGTCGTTGTTGTTGGTGACAATGATGCTGTTATCAATCCTTCCGCCTCACCCGAAGAAATCGCCGCCGCGGGCGACATTGACGATGTCACTCTAGTGCTGTTGCCATATGTGGTTGGCAAAGCTGTTGCCGCCATGGTAGACGCTGCTGGGAAGTTTGGTTACGGACATGTCATGGTTGCTGTTGATCCCGAGGCGCAAACACGAGTGGAAACCATAGATCAGACACCAGGAGAGATTGGGCAGATTCTGTACATCAACGGACACCCCCTAGTAAATACCAGACTAATGTTATAAAGCAATGTGCACTGGTTTTTAATGGGTTAACACTGTTGCTGTAACCTTAGGTCACGCTATTCAGTCCTTCATGGCGATTACACTTAGGACGTTGTGGGCATGAGAAAATGATGTATAACGACAGGTCTATCCAGGTGTTTACTACAAACTAATCATAGCAATGGGTATCGAGTTGCGACATAAAATATCAATAAATGAAGACGCGCCCCGAAACTTAGTCCTGGTATTGAATAATGGAGTAGGCGGGGGCATCCAAACACTGGTAGCCATTGAGGCACATGACCTCAATGATGAAAAGATACTCAATGGTCACACCGCCTTGTTTCTTGACAAGCTCGCCAGCTGCCTTGGCAGAGCCGCCTGAAAAGAGAGTTAAGTATGGCACAACAGAATAAGGCCATAGACCTACCAGTGGCAATCAAATCATCTACGACAATCACGGTCTGCCCAGGTTTAATCGCATCTGATTGCATTTCGAAGGTATCCTGTGCGACATTGATGGTTAGAGGGCACTTGACGCCTGAAATATGAATACTCACGGAGCCATACTCCTTCTCGTAGGTCGCTGAGACGCACTCGCCCGGGAGCTTGCCCTTTTTGCGAACAGGCACAAAAGCTGCCCCGAGTCGCAATGCGATGATGGGCCCAATGAGGAAGCCTCGAGCGTCCAGACCGACTACGACATCGATCTTCTTACGCAGCGATTTTGGTATAGTTTGTGACGTGATGTGATGAACGAAATGGGTGATGAGCGTCTCGAATGCAATCGGGTCGCGGAGGATGGGGAAGACGTCGAGGAAGTCGACTCCCTACGTGAAATCAACAAACTTTCGTGGAAGAACTGGAGCTGCTTGACGAACCTTTTTTGGAAAATCGCAGTACCTTGGGATGATAGATTGCAGGTACTCAACATCGGCCATGGTACCTGCCTACAGTAGTTTAGAGTTGCAAGAACTAGGTGGCAACACCAGGGAAGAGATGAGCCTGAGTTTTGTTAGGTGACTTACTGCTTCAAGAACTTGACCGTCTTGGCTCCGCCGGATAGCCGTTTGGCTTTCGTTACCTCGTATACAACTCTTCGGTGTTTCTTCACAACTCAAAGGTTCACTTCGCAATGGATTACAGAAAATATTGATTCATGGTGTCATGGTGCTCATAGATTGATCGATACCATTGTAACATAAGTAGTCATATGGAATGATACAAGGATAGACGATCTGAAAGGAGTTTTAAACGGACTCCAGAATCTCAGGCTCCTTGAAGTCCTTCACTACCCGAGTGCCAGTCTCCTGCAACATCGGTGTTAGTTTCTATTACGTAGTAAAAATATAAGTATGGGTTGTTACTTACATCCGTTGACTCGCCGTGAAGCTCAAGCAGTTTCGAGACATCGAACTTCGGTGCTTTGAGGATCTTCGCCTTGCGAACGTAGACATTTTGTAGAGGGTAAATGTTCCGGGTGTGCTTCTCAATCTCCCGTCCAATGGCCTCTGGCATAAACTTCTGTACCAACTCCTTCAGGTCACAGCTCGTTGCCTCCCGAGTCATGATCTCAAACATCTTCTTCCGAATTTCGCGAATCTGACTCGTCTGAGCGTAGGTGGTCTTGCGCACCTGGTTTGGACGACGCTTGGTGAAAGCAATGGCAAAGAGGCGGATAAGGTAACCGTCGGTCGTCTTCACGTCGACGTGGGCCTCAATGAGGGTTTGCCACTTGCGGACAAGGGAACGGAGCTTGTCCGAAGTGAAGTCCATGCCGTGGAAATTTGTCAAACAGTTCTTTCCCTGCACCTCATCGATCCGTAGTTTGATCTTACGGAACGATTGCTCCTCATCTTTGTTAAGGTCGGCGAGGGAAACCTCAATAATGCGGCCCTTGAGAGAGTCGCTTGCGTTTTCTGGTAGAAAATCAGGATATGTGATTCGGCAAGGAGAGCTTATACGCACTCAAACCCTGTGATCGGTTGACGAGGGTCTTGCCAACATTCCGTACTTCAAATGTGGATGGTGCCTTGATATCGTACCACTCTTGTTGATCATAGCATTAGCCAGAGGGACACGGGATAAGTAAATATGTAACTCACCCTTGCGCGAGAATGGGTCAACGACCTTCTTCTTGATACCCTTCTTACCCTTTGACAGACGTTTGTTCTGTGAATTAGATAGGTAAGGATAAGCGTGTCATGATAGCAAGTTGATGGTACACACTTTTCCTACAGCCATCTTGAATTTGTACGCTCGCGGTGGGGATGAGACCGCTTGTCGTTGCGAGCCAGCACTTGGACGATCTACAGCAGAGTTCAATAGAATTTGGTCTTGTTGCTGCACCCTTGGAGATGGTGGCTTGAACCTTATTTCGGTACTGGTACAGTATGTTCACACGCCACATTCGCTCATGACTGCCACCTTCACGCGAGAGCAGTTTGAAGAGGCATGCCGGGAATTCATTGACGCCCATCAATCTGCTTCTGCGTATCAAGCCAAGCTTGCGGGATGGTCGTGGAAGGAACATAATGTACGTCGACGTTATATAGTCCATTTCTTTTATGGACCTCGAAATGTACAGGCACTACCAGGTTTCGGGTATATGCATCGGATGATCACTTTGAATTGGCGAAACCTAGGGTCAGATGATGCATGCCTTCATAGTGACGACGATCTGGAAGTCGAGGATGATGGCACAACTGCTCCTCATTGTTCTCCGGATCCGTTAACATGTCAGCAATATGTGGTATTATCTGCGACTTTCTGTGTACCAACATTTTATTTTTCCATCCATGGTTCGAGTACGTGTGGTTAAATATACATGAACGGCATGCAATCAACTGATAGCGCAGACGGTTCACCATTACATCTGGCTGATATCATGAAAACATCTCTCCTTCGTAAGGATGTGTGCGAAGGAACTGTCGCTACGACATTCGCTATATCCCACCCGGCAATGAACTTTCCCCTTCTGTCGCAGGGAGAGCACCCGACGCTAAGCACGCCCTGTTGGTACCTTCATCCCTGCGAAACAGCCAATGCAGTTGAGGAAATCCTCCAGGCGTCAGAAGAAAGGAGCGCCGGAGCATTGACGTGGATAGAGGCCTGGCTCTCGGTGTTGAGCACTGTCGTGGACATGCAGTGATATAAATGTCCACGGATATTTTGGGATGGTGTTCTCAGGTGTCGGGGCTTGTATCGAAGATGTTTCAAGTTGGAAAAGCACGACCCAATGAATGGTTGGACCATTGGTGAAGGTGGAAGGCCGTAAGACTTGGGTTATTCACGTGTTACGAGCTAAAAGTATGTAATGTCCCGGATCTTGCCTGCGGAGGGAAGTTAAGATGATCCCCCGGACGTTGGAGGACCCTACCTTGTCTTTGTCACCCACGTCGAGCTCGCAGACTCCCAGCACTGAGTAAATCATCGTACCACTCACTTTGCGACGTCGTACGATCGTCGGTTTGTCCCTTGTCAAATAAAAAGCCACATTGTCGTCAGATTCATAATGCTCGCAACGCGTCTTACACCCGTGTCTAGAAAGCTATTATCCCGTTCATCCTTCATCCGCAAAATGGTATTCCATCTTCTTTATCTGCCCAAACAACTAGCTCACATTTTCCTAGTCCTCTCATGAAGCTGTCATTGTTGCTGCATCGCGTACTCCCGTCGGATCCTTATACGGATCCCTCAAGACTTTGACTGCTCCCCAGCTCGGTTCTGTTGCTCTCAAGCATGCTTTTGAACAATCCAAAGTTGACCCCGCAGTCGTCGAAGAGATTTACTTCGGTCATGTCATTCAAGCTGGTGTTGGTCAATCACCTGCACGTCAAGTAGCACTCGCTGCCGGCATGAAATCCGCATCTGACGCTACGACCATTAACAAAGTCTGCGCTAGTGGTATGAAGTCCATTATGCTTGCTGCTCAGAGCATAGAGTCTGGTTACAAGAATGTGGTTGTCGCTGGTGGTATGGAGAGTATGAGCAATGCTCCGTGAGTGATACAGTCCTCGATTTCCTGTTCACACATGTGACCGATGCACCCTCCAGTTTCCTGCTTCCCCGTACGAACCCATTGTTTGGAAAGTTTGAGACCAAGGATTCGGTTGAGAACGATGGTCTCTGGGACGTTTACAATAACTTCGCCATGGGTAACTGTGGTGAGACATCGGCAGAAAAGTACGATATCAGCCGAGCCTCACTTGATGAGCATGCAATCGAGTCGTACAAGCGTGCTGATCGTGCATGGAAAGAGGGCGTCTTCAATGCTGAGGTTGCACCTGTGACAATCAAGGGCAAGAAAGGCGACACCGTGATTAAGGAAGATGAAGAGTATAAGAAAGTCATGTTCGACAAAGTCCCCTCCCTCAAATCAGCCTTCAAACCGGGCGGCCGCATCACCGCTGCCAACTCCTCCAACCTAAATGACGGCGCCTCTGCTCTGATATTGATGTCAGCAGAGAAAGCAAAAGAGCTTGGCGTGAAACCACTTGCCAAAGTCGTTTGTGAGTTCTGACATGATTTAATTATAGACTATCTCATAAGTACATTTTCTGCAGCGTATGCCGATGCTGGTGTTGAGCCGATCGACTTTCCCATGGCTCCTACTGTTGCACTTCCGGAAGCGCTAAAGAGAGCAAACTTGACTGTCGATGATATTGCACGTTTCGAGATCAACGAAGCCTTCTCAGTTGTTGTCCGTATCGCCGAAAAGCTCCTACAAATTGACCCTGCAAAAGTTAATGTTGATGGGCATGTCTTGTGACTTTGTTTAAACATTGCATTGACTAACGTACTAATTAAACAGTGGCGCTGTCGCACTTGGTCATGCTATCGGAAACTCAGGCGCTCGCATAGTGGTATCCCTCGTTCACAGCCTAAGGTCCGGAGAGTATGGTGCTGCAGGCATCTGTAACGGAGTGAGTAGCTCCTTGACATTGAATGTAATATCACTTACACGGTACCTTTTTAGGGTGGAGCTGCTTCAGCCATCGTTATTCAGAAACTATAGTGGTCATTTTGCATTACGTACGAGATTTAAATACCTTATACTCATCTGTACTGTATCCTCCCTCAATAGATCCCATCAAACTTTTGGTGTGGTGCGCAGCTGCCGAAAACTTTCAGGCCCGGTGTTGGTGAGAAGCTTCAGAACAAATCCGTCCCGCCGGCTTGCCGTGTGTCCCGCCACTGGCTTGTCAGGTTACTTATCTCTCGTTTACCTCGTGGAAACTGTTTGCTAGCTTATCTCTTCTTCATTGCAGCACCAGTCATTGGAGCCCATTATACAGGCACTAAGTTAACACCAAGCCTTTACGGATGCAGTTTCTCCCTGGGAGACGCTTAAGAGGATAAGAAGCCAGCTTGACGTTTTGGCACCCTGATCACGCGCCAGTGAAATGTCTTCTGAGTCTAGTCCCGCGAAGACTCCAGAGGAAGTCGAGAAGAGCTCGCAGCTTCATGACATATATGACGAGAAGCTCGGGTTAGACTCAATCGATGCTTCTAACGGTGATGAGGCTCTTCAGCTCGTCGGCACGCAGGCAACGGCACACTTCGATGAGGAGTATAACCGCAAGCTGAGGCGTAAGCTGGTACGACTTGTTCCTGCGTTTCGGCGACGTTGACCTGATAATTGATGGATCTATAGGACTTTGTCATCCCCACCATTTCTGCTGCCGTATACTTTAGTCAATATCTGTGCGTCATTTGATGAGCGCAATATTAACCAATTTATGCTCACCTTTACTAGGGATAAGACCTCGTTGAACTATGCGAGGTGGGTGTTTTCCGCGGTGATGTTGGTCCACGGTGATGTTGACGATATTACAGTATCATGGGTTTCCCAATCGTGGGCCAGGCAAGTTATGATGCATATTGGATCCAGTACATGCTGACATGAATCTAGCAATACAACTTGGTGTCTATGGCTTTCTACCTAGGTGAGGATTTTCGTTCCCGCAGGCCAACATAAACTTATTTAAACATAACTACAGGTTACCTCTTCTGGGAGTTCCCGACCGTTTATATTTCACAGAAACTTCGGTTGGCCAAGTATCTCGGTAAGATTGACATCCACGAATCGTTAACGTCAGCTGATAGTTCTCAGGGGGCAACATTGTGGTATGGGGAATACTGCTCATGCTGCATGCCTCAACGAACAACTTCGCAGCCTTCTTTGTTCTCAGGTTCCTTCTGGGTAAGTTTCCTTACTTAATAGATACATAAGACAAAACCTTGAGTTGATCAGGAATGTGCGAATCATGCGTCGCACCGTGTCTCATTCTCATCATCTCAATGTTCTATAAGAAGAATGAGCAGGTGCGCAAAAATTACGTACGGAGTGTGACGGCTTTTGACTAATGGCGCATAAAGGCTACTCGTATATCATGGTTCTACATCATGGTACGGCTATCTATGATTTCAACACTTGCATTGCCCCTGACTTCTATGGTTTAGAATGGCCTAACCCAAGTGTTTGGTGGATTCGTTGCATATGTAAGTGGTACTCATTGTACGAGTAGAGACACGATGATAACCTTCGCTTTAGGGCATTTCATTCTACAGTGGCAAGAATATACCGCCCTATAAGATTGTTTATATCCTGCTTGGGGCTCTTGCGATCGTGGTTGGCATAGTCGTCTTGATTTGGCTGCCAGATTCCCCAGTTAATGCCCGCATGCTGACGAAGGAGGAGCGGATTGCTGCACTTGAACGTGTCCGAAACGATCAAGGAGGTACGGAGAATAAGAAATTCAAGAAGGATCAGGTCATCGAAGCCCTCACGGACGTCCGCACGTGGCTCGTTGTTCTCTCGACCATATTGAGTAAACATTGTATCAAACTTGGGTCTGTACAATATGACTGACGCGGATTTTATAGCGAGTATCCCGAATGGAGCATTGAGTAACTGTAAGTCGCATCAATAGATATCTGCCCAGCGGAAGTTGATAGTCTGATTACAGTCAGTAACATCATTATCAAAAGCTTCGGATATTCGTATGTCAACTATGTTGTCTTTTCTTCTCACTAATATGACTTTCTGCTAGATCAAAGCAAACTCTGATCCTTGGCACTCCTGCGGGGTTTGTCGGATCTGCGATGGTGATTTTCTGTGGATGGTATTCCGACAAAAAGGTAGAACTCCTGCCTTGTCTATCTGAAGTATTTTGAATCGTTTTTAGGGCGAGCGAATGATCCCCATCGTGTTTGCCTTGGTCCCTACCATTGTTGGATCAGGTATGCTGTTCCTAAATTTTGCAAGGAAATATCGGCTGAACGTGAGCGATAGCCGTCCTTATCGGGATGAATGGATCCACGAACAAGGGTGTTCTGCTCTTTGGTTCGTATAGTTGCCATCGTGTAATATTGCCATGAAATCTGATTTATACGGCAGCGACATACTTACTTGGTACCTTTGGCAGCGCCCTGTCCACAATTTACGCATACAATGCGAGCAACACGGGTGGTCACACCAAGAAGGTGCGGTTGACGTCGGTTATCCTCTTGTCTATTCATAAGTTATTTGCTTAGGTGACTATTAATGCAATGACGATGGCCACTTTCAGCATCGGCAATATTATCGGGACTGAGATATTCCAGCCGAAAGATGCGCCGGCTTACATTCCGGGGAAGACTGCGATCATGGTCATATTGATCGTGCAACTGATCGTCTCGTTTATACTACGTCACATCAACAATCGGTTGAACAAGGAACGGAAAGCCAAGCTGGCCGAGGAAACGGCGCGCCGGGGTTGGACTGAAGAGGATGTGCAGCGGGAGAGGGAACGTCACGCATTTGCTGACCTCACTGATAAGCAGAACATATTTTTCATATATACAAGTTGAGGGGATGAGTATATCGTTATTCATGAAATTCTTGGATGTATCAGCCTCACTAGTATTGTCTGAACTGGGTATGATGAAGCAAAACTCAGTCTTGGATTGGCATTGTCTGAGGTGCTAATGTTGTACGAGCAGTCAAGGAACGGGTACTATATGATGACATGGGTATATCAGGCTACCAAAACGTCAGTATGTGTCGAACGGTGAGAGATAGTACGTACCTTTATGTACGCGCTTCCAATATTCCCTAATCGCATTAGGTGCATCATCCGCAAGCATATCTTCAGGTTCCCATGAAGCTTCATCATCGCTATATCCCGACCAGTACACTAGAAATTCTCTTTCGCCATCCACGTCTCGATGTGATTGTATCGACTCCACGACAAATTTCTCGATGAATTCGGTTTCTGCTTCCTCCTCGCATTTGATGCGGAGTTGTCGCCGCGCATGATGCCTCCAAGCTTTGGGAAGACATATCTTTGCAAGCTTGCCGGACGGTTGAAAGGTGCGACGGGATGGCGTGTCGAGCTTCCTGACGTATTTATCGATCTCGCACAAGGTATGCTCGATATCGCATAGCATCATTGGACGAGCGTTGAACCCTAGGCCCTTAAACTTCAAATTGAGGCGGGAGAAATGGTCTGGCTGCGTGAGTTGCATCCACCGAATTATATCAACCTCGTACGCCCGGGGGATTTGACCTTTGAAGCAGCGTTGAAGGCCGCGACGCGAACCCAATCCAACGACCACGAAATCATAGTCCGAGAAGTTAAGGACGCTTGAATAGGAAAGGTTTAGCACTAGCTGGTACGCAGTGAAATCTCCCATGCTCTTGAAAGTGCATAACCATTCAAAGACATCCGCGATGTACTCGACCTCTTTGCATTTTTCGGGCAAGTCTTGCATCAAGACTTCGATTAGAGCCAGATGGTTCATGAAGTTTTCCGCGAAACCTAGATTAGGTGCTGGCTTTTGGTAAGCCCCTGTGTATATCGAGACTTTGTCGTCGTACAGACGACGCAAGACACGCTCGTAATTGGCTCGCTTGTAGGTCGACCAAGTGAGAGGACTGATTTCATCTCGCATGGTTTCGTAGGTATTGATGCTCGTGAAAGTGCTGAAAAGTAGGATTCGAAAAACAAGTTCAGTGGAAGCTTGAGAGCCTTTCTGAATGACTTCCGCGATTAGGTATTGACTGACTCGGTCTAGAACGCGATAAGCATTGCAGAACGGGTATCTTTGCAAAGTAGGATCGTCTGTCCATCTGCCGAATATATTCAGAAGAGCACCAAAAGGAATAAGTGGATACATACGGAGCGGGGACGCCCTTGAGACGCTTTTCGGTTATTGCGTTTCGTTCTGCAGCGAAACGCCAAAAGGTGTCGAACACAGGTGTTGGTTCGAAAGTCTGGTCGCGTATGGTGATGGTCAAGGGCGGCGACATTGCCTCCGACTGATGAATTTTTGAGCGTTTGCCGGGAGGATTGTCTGAGGCATCTGCGTCCGCTGTCCGTTTTCGGCGGTAACCCATGATCAACGAGTTTTGCAGATGGGCTATAGTTTGGTGTTCATGTATTGCCTTGTCCCCCCCAAAAAAAATACAGACATACCTCTCGAATATAAGTAAAGTAGAAGTTGGCGACGCAACTTGGGCACAGTTTGAGAAAGGAACCGAGCGGCGGACTTAAATACACAATGGTACGCGTCGCGTTTATTAATTTAGTCGGGACTTGTTTTACCGTAACATAGTAGGTTGCGACCCTGCTGAAGTCGTAGTCAAGCTCGAGAGTCTAGTGCGAGGCACGAGCGCCAAAGAAACGCAACTTGTGAAGGCAAGACCATGGCGGTTCCGCCCATCTGTCGCGTGCAAAGTCGTACAAATTACTGAGCGCTGAGCGTTGAACGTCGAACTCCGCTCTGAGCACGGAATGGTGAACCGAGCGGTGGCTGAGCCATTATCATCTGCTATGGATCGGATCCGGTCACGGTATATTACTACATAGTAGTAAGCGCTCCGTATTTATCTGTTCCGAAATTAGAAAGCTTCGTGACCTCAGAGTCATATACTTAACAACTTGAAGCACCTCCAAGCTTGCTTTTTGAACATTGTCGCCTTTCAACAAGATTTCAAGCTAAAAACGCACCACGTACCAATGGATAAATTATCCAAGGACCACTACATCCAATCATATCTCGAACGTCAGAAAGCCTATGTACATTCTTATACTTCCGAAGCACTCGAACTTCATCAGCCGCCGACAACGTCCCATGGGACGCCGACAGGAGTGCGGCATCAAAATGCGAAAATCCCGAGCTTTGGGTTTGACACGCCTGTGCTTTTCTCCCGTGTAGCCGAGCCCATTATCAGTCCTAGTACGGACAGACACCACGCGAAGGCTCGAAAGACACATGATGCTGGAACCTCCAGAAAGGAAAACAAAAGTTCAGAGCATGCTTCCCTTAACGCCATTCAATACGATTCGTCCAAGCGGAAGCGTAAGAAAGGCGTAATCCTGTCTGGTTCTGACGATGAACGTGAGGCTAGTGAGTCGTCGTTACTGACATGATAATTCCTTGCACATCTGAACAGTCATTCAAAGGACTAAGTGAACGTCGAGCACGGAAACGCATCAAGTGCGCTATCGTGAAACCAGACACCAATGTTACAGCGCATATCTCTCCGGCATCGAATGAAACGGTGAATAAGAAGGTTTCTCGTAAAAAGGGAAAGAAACATTCCGGCATTGAAGGCCTCGCACTTTTGCATGGACTCTCCGCAACTAATGTTGGTAAAAACCGCCTCACGGTCAGTACCGTTATTGTAATCTGTTTAAATCCATCGGTTTCACCACGCCCCCAGTTAAAACCTTTGGCATCTCTCGGAGTGTTCAACAAGGGAAAATCATCCACTAAGACCAGGGTATGCAACGCAAAGAAGTCGGGTAAGATAAATTATATATTCCTCTTGAAGCGACTGACCGCATTCGCATTTCAGCCCAAACCTTATTTTCCGAGTTGGCGTTTCTCGGGGAGACAACAAAACAGTGCGAGTCTCTGGTGGACCCGTCAATTGTGCGAGACTCATCCTCTCAACCACCCTCCCCACCTGCGAAGAAGAGCAAGACGACGAATTATCGCAAAGACAAGACATTAACGTGTTCCACAAGACATGCTGCGGCTTCGGCCCTTCCTAGGGGAACTCCAGCCATGTCGGAGACATGGGACATTGAGCTTCAAAGCAAATGTCCATCTTCAGATTCTTCTCCCTCAGACCAGCACATAGCTGGGTCGCTAACGCTCGATCCCCGCATGGCCAATTGGCACGATCAGGAGCTGCCATCTAAGGGTCAGGCGATGCACTCAGCCCTAATAACAACTCCAGTGAAGGAAACGCCCCATAACTGTTCGAATGAGGGAATTCAGTTACCTGCTCCAGCATCTGCCGTCGCGACCATATACGATCTTGACTACGACTCGTCTATTCATCCCTCTCAATCTGCATCTCAGATTGGCCTCAAATATCCAAAATCTGCTGAAGAGCTTCTAACCTCACAGTATTTTGCTACACATGCCAATCATGACGTCCAGTGTATACCACCAATATTGGATCAACAACCTCAGCAAGTTGAATGTCAGGGCGTTGTTCAACACCACGCAGATAACTCTTCAGGTGCAATGTCGAACCGCGGTCCGTGTGACGCGTATACCCCCTCCGTATCCCTTCCTCATTACACAAGCACAAACGCTATGCACGGTGCCGCTGTTTTGAACTTGATGGACGACAGCAGCCCTTTACGTATTCACAGTATCCCACAGGAGCAATTTCTTCCCTTGTCGGATAACCTTACCCCTGATTATCGAAGTTTCTCTGTCACACAATCTAGTTACTCAACCAAGCGCTATACTCCAGATGAATGTCCGACCATCTTTTTCGAAGGTGACATGGACCTCAACCGTCATGACCTTGAAGGCCATGACCAGGTATTTCTGGAACCTCCGGATCTCATCAACAGCCTCAGCTTCTATTCTCCGGAGCAAGTCTATTCAAGCGACGGGCCGCACGACATTTCAGAGATTGACATGGGTGTGCCTGACGAAGCGGCTGAATGTGTTAGTCAACTCTTTGAGTATGCACAGGACATGGGTGGCTGCGAACACTCAGATGTTGTGCTCGAACCATCTCCGTCGTATCAAGGTTCTTCAGTCTCACGTTCTTACACAACAACCGAGGCATATGACGACACTTTACGCCCGTTCTTGGAAGGTCGCGCGATGCTGCTTGGCATTTCCCCATACGTCCCACTGCGCGACACTGAACGGATGAGTTTAGGGAATGGTTTGCTGTCAGCTGAGGTGGATGTCGCAAAGCACTTGAAAGACCATTGGCGGCCCCATAGATTATGACACCAGTTTTTGCCAGCGGATATTTCACTTTGCACTACCACTAGCAGCTACCCGTGGTTTCGCCACTCGATCTCACTCAAAAAGACAGTTAGTAGTTAGCTGGTTAACCCCTTTTGTGGAATTTGTCACGAACGCGAAGCGTCACGCGTGACCGGAAGGAAATCAAATTCCGCTTCCCCACGTAAACATCGAGCGCTGTGAAAATTCCCCGCTTTCCCTTCTCCCAAAAGAGAGCGTGTTCCTTTTATTAACGCGTGGCGATCAAAAAAGGGCGCGAAGGAAAAAACAGAACAATGGAAAGCGCGTCGGTGAGTACAGTATTCTGTCATGTCTTCTCATCGCCAACTTAGCCCCTCTGCGACGTGTACGATCAGTATTCGGGTAAATTCATCATGATCAAGCCTGAACCCGTAGACCTGCTCGAAGTCCCATTACCTACGCCCCAGAACACGAAAAACACGTTTGCTGGTCTAAACATCAAACCAGAACCAATTGTCAAACCAGAACCAAACGATCCAGGACCTTCTGTGGGTGAAAATACATAGAGCATTCGCACTCCTGGGAGATTGACGTGTTGTCGAAATTTCTAGCTCGGTCAAAGTGGTCAGTGCACACCATCTTCAGTCCCTGACGTCAAAAACGTCAAAGTGGACCCTGAAAACAAACGGATACCTTCTTCAACTCGTGACGTTAAAAATGTCAAATCTGAGGAGTTACAACGACAATCGGTGATCGAGTCATCGCTGTATCGACGCTATAATTCTGTCGACGACATTGCATACACCCCTGAAAGTGCCCTTCATGAAGGTCTCGGTATGGTAAAGACACTGAAGGCTGGAATTGACGAACTCGAGCTCGGCAGCAAGCTCCGGAAGGATGTTTGGCTGCGTGAAATAGACAGGTATGCTATATCAACAAACCTTCTCTAAAGTGATACATGAAAATCCTGTCGCAGTCTCCTCGGTCAAGGTTCTCCCACAACCATGATAGCCGTTTGTGGAGGTGTGTAGTATAGTATTCACTCCCAATTGCTTGTTCCTTAAGGTATTTTTTTTAGCAACTGGGGCCGGTAAATCTTCGATATTAAACGCGATTCTGGACGGTAAGTACTCAGTATCATGATGCTTTCCCCTCTTATGTCTTCTCATCCATTTTTCGGTAGACAATATTGTTCCGACAAGCGGAATGAGAGGTGAAGCTTAGTTCTTTTGCTGATTAAGATCGTGACCCCCTAAACACACGTGTAGCTTGTACAGCCGTCGTCACGGAGATTGCGCACCATGCCGCTCCTACTATTGACGCAGATGTCTCGTTCCTTTCCGAGGCTGAATGGAGAGCAGAACTTACTGTCCTGCTTGACGACCTTGTAGACGAAGGCGGCAACATAAAACGTACTACCGACCTACGGAGCGATGCAGGAGTTGCTTGGCACAAGGTAAGCTGAGAAGAGCTTTTGGTATGTTGGTATCTGATTCATACTCAGGTCCATGCTATATATCCATCTATTGCTCAAGAGCAGCTTGTCCATATGACGGTTGATCAAATTCTGGCACGCGATCAAAGTATCTGTTCGTAACTTGGTCCCTAGGCGATACTGACACTTCGTAAAGTTATTGCTCGTGTTTTGGGCACTACGAAGAAAATATCGGCGAAGAATTCGACGATATTCGCCCAGGAGATTGCGAAGTACATCGATTCGAAGGACCAGAAACGGGGGAATAAAAAGGACAAGAAGGATAAGACTAAAGCTTCTGACAAGTCGCTCGTCAGTATATTTGCCAAGGACAAGGACAAGAACGCGAAGAAGAAAGATAATGGTCCGGCTCTATGGCCCTTGATTCGTCAAGTTAATGTTCGCTGCAACGCCCAAGCTCTCTCCACAGGCGCCATTTTGGTCGATTTGCCTGGTGTTGCAGACGCTAATGCTGCAAGGAATAGCATCGCAAAGGACTACATGAAGAAGTGTAACTGCGTCTGGATTCTAGCCCCTATCACCCGTGCAGTGGATGACAAGACCGCCAGAGGTATAGGTATCCCCTCCTCTAGCTGCGACAGAATTTTCATGCTTTTAATATTAGATCTTCTTGGTGAAGCATTCAAACTACAGCTGATGAGTATGTTCTATCCTTGTTACCCCTTCGTAATAAGCTAACGAATGTTTTAGTGGGTAAGTTCTTCCTATTACTCTCGCGTAGTTTATTGTCCATGACGTTCCCTTTCTTTAATCAGATGGAAAGTGAGTGATTTGTCCCCGATTTCTGTCACAAATTTCTTATTCTTCTGTTAGCTATGATGCACATACAATCACGTTCATCGGTCTGTTAGAGCTCATTGTTTGGTCTGATTTTCGCTGATATTGTGGCACAGCTAGCAAGTGTGATGATGTCTCTTGCTTTGAGGTTATCTCTGCCTTGGGTCTCGAAGACGACCCTGAGCTAGAAGAAATTGAGAGCCGTATCGAGCAATATAAAGAGGAGACTGAGGAGCTCAAAGAGAAGAAGGTTGATGCAACATCATGGATTACTAGTACGGACGTCAATTTCCTTTCCCGTAATCATGTACTCATCTGAATTTTGCAGCCATCGACAAGCAGCTCAAGCAGGTTCGCGCGTCTCTATCTGAGTATGAGCAACACAAGACAGCTTTGGAGAACGGTGAGACGTTTGCACCACGCTTAACTGCAAAGGTGCACCAGAAGCAGAGTGCGGGCAATAAGCGAAAGAACACCCGCAAGGACAAATCCAGATCACCCAAGCGTCACAAGAGCAGCAATTTCGGAGACAACTCGGATGACGATGATTTTGAGGTTGAGGCTGATCTATGTGTTCATAGCAGTGACGACATGGATGTCGACGAAGAATACGAAGAGTCAGATAATGGAAAGGAATCAGACGAAGAGGAACAGGAGGAGGAGGAGGAGGAGGAGGGGGAGGGGGAGGAGGAG
>PVYJ01006025.1:3695-14607 GCA_002995095.1 Rhizopogon sp. AM-2018a | reverse complement strand
TCCTCTGATGATAAGAAACGTTACGATGCACAGATCATTTGCATGAAGGAACTCCTCGATATTTTTGAATCGAAAAGTTACACCGATGACGATGACAAGACGAGAACCAAAATCGTTGAACTCATGAGCGAGGTGCGTTCAGAAATCTACCATGTTCCGCACCATGTTGATATCGCCTGAACAATCACAGCTTCAAAAGCATGGATCTCCTCCTGAAGAAATCATGGGCCCATTGCCCCCCGGATTCAGCATGGGCGCTGATGGTATGCCAAGTATGCCGGATAACTGCGTTATCAGTTGATTGTATGTCGAACGAAGGAAGAAATAGTTTTTAATACCCGAATTTGTAGGCTACATCGTGCTGATCTAGTGTCTTTCTTAGAATTCAATAATAGGACGAATATGGCGCAAGCTTCGTTGGGCGTTCGGCACCGAAGATGGCAACGTTCTATGCAGTCGTGCTATGACATACCAAGGTGAGGGGTGCCCGTGAAGAACGCGGTTTGGATCTCGGTTCAGTTCGTAATGATGTCTGAGCCACGCCTTTGCGAGTCGAAGAAAGAGTCGTTGAATGCGTATCGTGACGGTACATGGATATTGTAATGTGTTAAGAGATAAATGTCTGTATACTACGATGCCATGCCACAAACTGAATGTACAGCCATAATAAATAAACATCACGTCACGGAGTCTAGTGTGGACGTCGTCTTCGAAGGTCATGACTATGCGCTGCTGAGTGAGGATGCGGATCTGGGGATAGCGGAGGCGCCGAGCGGAAATATCGGTCCATGTCAGATTTATCGAACTCTGATGGGGGTGCAGGCGAGGGCGGTGAGGGTGGCAATGGTGAGGAGGGTAGGGGCGGTTGAAGCTCTGGTGGTTTTGACCCGCCGATCCTGTACGTCCGTTTCCGCTTCGCCTTGACGGGTGGACGCTCAGGCATCACCTGCGACGCGTTCAGTGTTCTCGGAGGTACGCTGCGCACGGTGAAGTGCGAGAGAGAGCGCGTATATGGCGAGAGCGTGTGGTTTGAGTGGGAGAGCGTCGATATTTGGGAGATGGTGTTGTTCAGTGCAGGGCGGAGGATGACAGGATCTGTAGAGTGCGTGGGTGGGGAGCCGGAGTTCCAGCTGTCGAAGTGGAGGTTCATATTAGATGAGGAGGCGACGGAGAGGCGGCGGTGGGAGAGGGAGGATTTGAGGGGCGCATCTATAGGTGCTACGGACGAGGGCGGGGTCTCGATAAAGCCACTGCTTGATGAGAATTGGGTCTCGAGGCTGTCGGGGGTGACTGGGCGCGGCGGGAGAGTTTCGTCCGTGATATCATACGTCGGCTCAGACAGTGTGCGCTGTCGCGGCTCTGCGTAAAGCGAAGGCGTAAGAGGGAAGTAAGGGTTGTAGTTGGAATGAGGCCGATGCGAGGGGAAACGCGGAGTTGTGTATCCGCCCATGGTGTGTAACTGACGGGTCTGGGGGTCTGAGCTAACCGAAGCTGTATCCGGGAAACGAAATGTTTCTGACGGGGGCTGGATCATGGATTGTGAATGGTATACACGTGGACGAGTGATGGTGCCACCACCCACTGCGGGCAGCGTCTCGTATTCAGTGACAGACTCCTCGGCTATGGTGGGCGGCGGCGAATACTCCGGTATGGAACCTTGCCAATCGACGACATCAAATGAATCTTGCTCCTCTTCGCCCTCCAAACTCTCGTCCTCACCAGGTTCCTCAGCAAGATCTGCAAGGCCCATATTCTGCGTGAAGAGGCGACCGAAGGACGAGAATACACTCTTTGTTGGAAGACCCTCAGGACGGAGGCCGTATGTCGGGTCAAAGTTTTCTAGATCGGGATTGGACGAAGATGAGTCTGACATAAGCGTGCTCGTGGGAGGGGGAGCAGGAGACGTTCGGGAGGTAGTGGTTTTACGGGTTAGACTTGATACGGATGCACCCGATATCGAGCGTGCACGACCGTAGGAGAGAGACCCGAGGGACTGTTGGCGAAGGAGATATTGATGTAGCCCAAGGCCAGGGAAGCCAGGTGACATGTGGGAGAGATCAGGCGCAGAGACAACGTCGAATGCTCTCCTGCGCACGGGTCGTACTCGTTTGTCGAGATATGGTGCCTCGACTTTGGCCTTTACCCACTGTTGGCTGAGACGATGTATGATTCCTGGTAAATCTTCCCTGAACATCTGCCTGAGCTGCCCTTCAATCTCACGCTGGATGAACTTTTGGATTACGGCAATGGAGTCGAATGTGCTATTAATATCGACGTTCTGGAGGGGGTCAGTCTTGAATACGAGTGTGATGCCCTTTTGCTTCGAGACGACTAGGACGACATAAGAGTTGAGTTTGAAATGTGAGAGACGGAGGAGCATGGGGACGACAAGAGGATCTTTGGCAGCAAGCATGCCACGAGAGCCTGTCATTATATGTATGTCGGGCTGCTTGTGGTTCAAGGGATTAGCCTGGTGAGGAAAGGGTCAGCATAACGAAGTGAAGTCACAGTACTAAATACCTGAACTTTGGTCTTGAGAACGATATGTGCATCCCCTGCATAAGTGAAGCGAAATATGCCGCGAAATTGATCCATGGTCAAATCACCGATATCCCGAATTTCGAGTTCTGGAGGCTGGGTGGTACGGGATGAGCAGGGATCGGACATGAAGCAACGAAGCAAGATTCACCTGAGTGCCCATCTCAAGCTCGACGACCTCTATCTTATCAGCGATGACGGGGGGCTTATTGCCTTTGTTAAGGGCATTATTGAGCATCTGGATAGCATCGGAGTGAAACTGGTCAGAAAAGCGTGGCCATTCAAAAGTGAACGACATTTCCGGCGTCGAGTAGAGTGTTCTTTCAGCTAGATAGCATTCAGAAGCTTCAGAGGTAGAGTAATCGACGTCAAATGTGCATTTTTTGTGTGAGTATAGATGACGGTAACGAGCTGGCCGCTGTACGTAGACGGGTCTAATCACACTAGTAAAAACGGAAGCAATTCTGTGCCGAATCCACTGTCATCGGCTGCCACTTAGAATCTGTGACTAGCCCATAGCACCTTCCCAAAGTTCGGACATGCCTATGGCTCAGCACCTGGACCCTCAAAATTGGAATACTTGACACTGTCAGTGTGCCCACCGCTGAGCGCCTCACCGTTTGCACCTACTTATTGCGTGGTTGAGACTATTTGTTATACACAATCCAGGTATCACGGGTCATTTATATCACGAGTCTCCCCTAGGCAGATCTTCAGTGACGAAGGAAGTTGTCCCTTTAGTGTTGTCAACCTCAAGCCAGACATCGAAGAGGTCACGCGTAACGCCGCGTTTTGGGAAATCACGAATGTGTGGCTGAAAACTACCAGTGGTTGAGAACTTGAGAGGGCTTCGTGAAAGACACAGTACGTGCTAAGTTAGCAGTTGCTGAAGCAGTAACATAATGTTGTTGATAAACCTAGCTGACGGATCCCTCAGGTTACAGGCACTGCCAGTGCATAACAATCACAAAATTCAGAATATGCACGCCTGCCTCCTCGTTCCAGAGATTTTAAAACACATTTTCTCTGACATTTATCTGTCTAACACGGAAGGGGGCTTACAGCGTTATTGGAAGGATGGCTCCTCTCAGCCTTCTCGAAAAGTTGCACGACGTTCTCTCGCCGCCCTCTCTCGTGTCTGCATTTCCTTCAAAGATATAGCTTTGGATGTGCAATGGGCCGAGCTGGAGACCTTGGAACCGCTTTTCATTTGCCTTCCACGAGATTTATGGGATTGGTCTAAAGATTACAGGCTCGTATGTATGCCTTGGTGCGCAATCCTAACCGATCATGCTAACAGCTTTCATTATGCCCCTTCAGGCCATCAGAAGGCCAGTAACCGTGGAAGATTGGTCAGTCTTCGAGCGATATGCATCCCGAGTGCGCGTTCTGGGAGATACAAATATTTTTGGAGCTGTAGATGCGGAGTTTGTCCATGCTATGATGGCCTTTTCCTCAAAGCCGCTGTTAGTGCCCAACCTCCGAGCAATCTACTTCTTTGGTATATGTACTCCTGCCTTCCACCCATGTATTCGTTACCTCCTGGGTCCTGACCTCATCTATTTCCATCTGGGATGGTCGACGGAAGGATTTTGGACCAACATCATCTGCTCATTATTATCAAGTCTTGGCAGGCATTCACCCCAGTTGAAAGTTGTCCGACTGTACGAGGCGCCTCCGCAAGTCGCCGAGCTGGCTCTCCGTGAACTCCCGCACCTGCAGGAAGTTTCCTTGATCGCTGACAAAGCTTTTCGATTTCGCACCTCCACCCTGGACATCCTGCGTATCCAATCGTCCACTTTGACTTCGACCAGAAATATGGTAGAGCAGTGGTTCGTTCCATGCAAGCAATTGCACCTCCTCTCTACTATTGCTGAAACTGCGCCTGTCATCGAACGCGCACTCTGCGGGCTGAACAATCGTGTACTGTGCGATGTCTTGGAGGAGTTCCGATGCGATGTAATTAATGTGGTTGACGGCATTGACCATATAATGAGCCTCCACACATTCATTCCCCTTATGCCCTTCTCCAGTCTGAAAATCTTTGATCTTGCAGCACTTTGCACATCATTGCTTGACGACAATGCACTTGGTTCTATCGTCAAGTCCTGGCCACGCCTTGAGGAGCTTTATCTCGGAATTAAATCTTTCTCGTGGATAACACCGAGGATTACTTTTCAGGGCCTTCTTACTGTCCTCTCGTCTTGCCCGAATCTCAGGGAGTTTGGTTTGGCGTTTGACGCCACGACACCAGATCTGCCTATTACTGAGAAACCCGGAGGCTGGGTTTGCAATACGAATATCACCACGCTGCATGTTGGGTTCTCTCCAATCGAACAGCCACCGCAAGTGGCAGTCGTGCTTTCGGCGATCTTGCCATGCTTGACAAAGATCAACGTCGAGCGTCACACCACGAGCAATCGAGACCGAAACGCGCGAGAAGCCAAGTGGGCAGAGGTGTTGAAGTACATCAGTTTTGCTAACTTGAAGGAAGCAAGAGGGTTTGCATGTTTAAAACCACGATTCCAGTAATAGTGTGCGTATGCTGCAGAGAATGGGACAGGCGTTGGGTGCACAACACTCAGCGGGAGGGTGAAGGTAGCAAGCAATATTTCCACTGTATCATTCCACCAATTATGATACAGACCAACGTTGATAATGCAAGACGTAGAATTTATATTGGGTAAATGGGATAAAAATGGGGGGCTCATTTGTACCAACAAAATACTATATAATTGATCATCTTTGCTGCACAATTCTTGCAGGCATGTTGAGACTGCACATAAGTGTCTACCTAGTGTGCGATGTTGGGTTCTAGACGCAGGGAGATCCAAACGGAGATTAGCGAATGGCCAGTGGATAAGGATGTTGAGGTTCCCTATGCTTTGCCATGACTTACTGTGCAGAGAAGATCAACACGAAGACTTGACGAAGACAGTGTAGGTTTCATTTATGTGATTATCTCTACCGTGGCGCAACTGTAATAGCAATAGTATCACAGAACGTAAGCTAGCTGAATAATTTATAAATACAAAAGTTCATCAATGATGATCGACTGTGCGACTGTGCAGGGCGCGAGAATGTAGAGTACGAGCGAGAGGCAGAGGAGGGTAGTCGGCCGAGATAGCACGAGCGGAAGAAGTAAAGGTATGATTTAGAGAAGGAAGCGCTGGTGGTACCGGGGCTAGCTTTTGGTTGAGCCATGCGTCAGGGAGTCGACGGCGCGGAAGGCAAATAGGGGTGCCTTTCAGCTTGAACATTACGGTCAAAATAAAATACGAGTGTAATGCCACGACGTAGGAAGTTGAGTTTAAAGTGGGAGCGACGTAGGAGTATGGAGACGACAAGAGGTCTTTGGCAGCAAGGATCACATCGACATACTTAGATGGCAAGCTCTTGTGCCACGATGGGTTGCAAGTTGTGCTGCTGGCGCGATGGGTTGTTTGCTGCCCTTTGTCTAAATCTTCTCAATTCAATAAATCCAAACAACCTTTCGGAATAATTCTCATGATTGAATGCCGGACTTATTCCCAAGGAGACTTACTGGTGCTCTGGATCTATTCAGGTTGGCATAACTGCCAATTCCCTCACATTAAATGCGAAAACTCTGGGGAGGCGGAAGCTCGTCGGCCAACTCACAACCCTTACAACCACCGCCTCAACCTGAGAAACCGTCCTCACTCGTCTCTTTCATAAAGACAGGTAAACCAACGTGGCCATCGGGCGAATCAACACCAGCCTCTCCGATCACTCCTGGGCTCTTTATCAAAAAAAACAGGAAGCAGTCATCCGTAGTATCTCTCACGGAGAACGGTGGGAATGTTAACGGCAATCAGTCACGGCGCTCTGGCTCTCTTGCTTCACCTCCTATTTCGCCCACGCAAAGTACTGGCCCTTTAAATCCCCCCAAGCGCAAGCCAGTTCCGAGCAACACACCGTCAAGCCCCCCAGTCGCAGGTCCTTCATCTCCCGCCAATTCACTTCCCACCTCACTACCGCCAAGGAATTCTGCTCCTTCGGAGTGGAATGGAACTTCGGGATTGCTTAACGTACGGGATGACCTGCTTATGAGTCTTCTGACCAGTGAAGCGGTCATCGACAGCCGGGAATGCGAAATTTTGAGTGGAGAGGAAGTCGAAGAGCTCAAAAAGGTTTGATTCAATTGGCTTGATCCGTGTTTTCTGCTTTAATAAACTACACCTATAGGAGCATCAAGTTCTCAAAACCCGACTCGCTGCGACGCAGAGGAAGTTGAAGCTCGAGACCAAGCTCCGCGATGCCGCCCTCTCTCTTTCAAAGCTCAACACCGCACACAATAAAGTTCCAAAAGCCACAGACGATCAGTTGGAGGCAGCGGAACGTAGAGTCAATTTTGCACAGACAGAGCTTTACCGCGTTTCAGAAAGGGCAAGCGAAGTGGAACGGAAGCTCCTGGAGCATCGTGCAGGCGTGCTTGGGTACTCGGTCACGAAGATGGAGAAGAAGACGATGCCCGGCGAGGATACATCAGGACCAAATACGCCGAATAGGGTTTCAGCGCTTAGTTCAGTTACGACTGCCTCGGCATCGTCGAAACGATTTGATGGGGCGCACCTGTTTGCGGGTCATGCCGATGCGCAAATACCCAAAGCCCCTCCAACGGCAGCTGATGTCGTCTCGCTCGAAGACAAGCTGCGTACTGCAACGGAAGCTCTCAGTGCTGCGAACAAAAATATTGCAGCGCTGAAGGCGGAATTGGAGGAGGCAAGGGAGCAATGGCAGGCAGAGAAAGCCGTGATGGAGGAGGACAAACTCGCAGAACTTGGTGCGCTGCATAATGAGTTGGATGATGCTGGAGGGGGTTGGGTGGCAGAAAAAGTCATGATGGAGGAGAACAAACTCACAGAGCTTGGCGCACTGCGAGATGAGTTGGAGGACGCAAGAGAGCATTGGGAGGCAGAGAGAGTCGTAATGGAGGACAACAAACTCGCAGAGCTTGATGCACTGCGTGATGAGTTGGAGGACGCAAGAGTGCATTGGGAGGCTGAGAAAGTTGTCATGGAGGAGAAACTTGCGGTGCTTGATGCACTGCAGGATGAGCTGGAAGATGCGCGGGCCGGTGGCGAAGCCCGAACAGAATTGGATGAGGCTATGGAGGCACTTCGGATGGTGGTGCAGCTGCATGGCATCGAGGCTCCACCAGACTCGTCCTTACAGGATCTCCTTTCCTCAGTTCGATCACATCTCGAAAATCTGTCAGCTGCGCTACAGGAACATAGCAATAGGCATGCGAGCCTTGAAGATGAGCTACAGGTTCACAAGGAGAAGAACAAAACACTCTCAAAGGATCTGGATGCCGTTCGCCAGGAAATGGATAGCTCACGAAGTGAAATCCTTTCCCTAGAGTCACGAATACAGGTAATTTTCACTACTGTCCCTGCATGTAAGACACTCATCTTGGCATCTAGGAACTCGCTGATGCAGCCTCGTCAGTGAACAACACTCCCCCTGTTGAATATAAAGGAGAAGTTGCAGATATCATCTCCCTTCTACAGCCTATCTGGTCCATGCTCCCTGCACCCGAACTTCGTGCTGCAAAGCTCAGCAGTACACGACATCTTCGGAATAATTCCGGCCCGTTAACTCCAGGAACTTCGCCAACTAAATCTACCCTCCCATCCCTATCCGACATGGACGTCCGTGGACTCAAGTCGCTGTACGACATCCGCTCTCAGCCTGCCACTCCTACGGCAGAACAAGGCAAATGCGTGTTCACAGTCGAGGCATTCGTTGCGCGTGTTGAGGCACTTATTGTAGACGATCGTGCACTGATCGAGAGATTGATACATTTTGCCCAAGCACATGGTCTGCTCAAAAAGAACGCGGAGCGCGCTCAGAAACTGGCCCAAGGTAGTAATGCGGCGCTGGAGACGTATCAACACCAAGTAACCACGCTTGAAAGCCAGAATATATCTTTAGTGGCGAAACAGAGTGCACTGTGGGTATCCCCGTGTTTTTCTTGTGTCGATTCTTATACTGTTTTACAGGATGGATGAGATTCGTGAACTCCAGGATGCCGTCGAGCGTGCGGTGGTTGAGAAACGTGAGATGGAGATGCATGCAGGAGACCAGGCAGAGATGTGCCAACAACTCTCAGAAGCCAATGCTACACTCAGTGCGAAGACGCTTACACTCGCCGAGGAAGCAGCCGCAGCGCCTGAGAAGGTGCGCAAGCAACTCGAGGCTCAGCTTGCAGAGTGTACAGAGGCATTGCGGAAGGCACAAGAGGAAATTGAGGCTATGCACACGTCAGAGCAGACGCAACGTATCGCGTTGTTGGACGAGCTCAACTCAATGCAGACGGAAAATGGCAATCTTCGTGCACAACTTAGGGCAGCGAAGAAGTAAGGCAGCAACGTTAACTATAGTTCCATGAGTTCATCAATGCAGGATTTGATGATAATGTCCGATACTTAAATTGAGTCATAGGCTATGGTGCGGTTTAGTTAGAGGTCGCTACTTTTGTCCAAACTATTAAGACATGGGCTAACAGACCACTTCGTTGCGACTTCGCCAGTAGCTACCTTGCGGCTACGAAGTAAGTACGGAGGCGTTGGATTGATTTGATTTGATTTATTGGAAGTCAGGGCTGTCCGTCACATACCCCTGTATTAATTGGTTGTTGTACTCGATGTGTATTTCAGCGAGGTGATCATGCGGAAGTCTGAGACATTCAACTTGGAGGTGGTATACTTGAAGGACTCGGATATCTAGCATCTTTTCGATGAGAGCTCGGGTACTGACCGTTTTGCACCGGATTTTGGAACTGGCAGACAAAGGATACGCTATAGTGTCGCTATGTTCCTAGTGACAAGATATTCACAATAGATCCACCGGCGACTCTCAGATCAACGATGAAGCTCCTCGAGCTCGCTGGGTACAAATCATCGTGCGCAAATAGCTTTTGCAAGGTACATACACATAACTGATACCGGGGAGGTCGGACACATCGAATCAGAGTACACTCGCATGGCTAGGTGTGCCACTTAACTGGTGGCTCCTAAAGTGTCGATGTCAATGGTATATTTTAGCCTTCGCGCCTGTGGGTGAAGCGGTTTTCACACGCTTTTGTAAGGTAAGTGTTCAGTACACTGCTGGGTTGAGTCCAAAAGCCCGCTGGTGAGTTGTTTTGCACAATATTGCGTTGGCAACTCATTGGGATGACTCTGTTAGAATTGTGCGAAATGACGTTGTATCCAAGCCTTTATCAAACTATGTCCTTGATGGACAACTCCTTAGCTAGTTCGAATTTAATACTTGAGTATCAGTCGCGGGAACGAAATCACGCAGAAGATCGGCACAGATAGAGCACCTGCACCGCATGACTGATCTTCTCCCATCGTCCCAGGGCAATCAGATTGTCAGGTCATATGTACGTGCATTCTAATCTGCGATATATTATTTACATACTGTACACTCAGAACAAAACTTCTGTAGAACCAATTCGTGTAGCACATGTAATATCACCTTTATCACCATATACCAACCTCTTGCGCCAAGATCTGGAGACCCTGTATTATCTCATGGGTCACAAGATTGTGAAAAGATCGAGGAGCATAAGCTCACCAGGTGTTTACTGCAGAAACGTGCCATTCCAAGTGAACCAACAGCGAACCAAAGTCCCGGATGTCCAGAGGGTCGATACATTTGATTAAGTTCTCCCTCTGCATCAAGGCCCCATACCTTAGGAGGAAGCTGTTCTGCGATCGTGTCGCCAAGGACAGCTCTGATGGTGTCCATGGTAAGTTCGTTTCCTGTACTGCGACATGACAACATGATGTGAGAAAGGTAAAAACGGACGAAGTCAGACCATACGCTGCGACGATAACATCTGCTGAGAGCTTGGAGCCATCTTTAAATGTGATCCCATCTTTGTCGAAGTGACTGATGTTTTGACCTTGCTTGACCTACCCCGTCGAAACTGTCGGCTAGACCTCCGGATAATGAAGACAGTCCTCTTACCTTAACCCTGCCTTCGACAATCAGCTTCCCAAAACCAGTATCGATCACTGCAAGGCATTCGAAAAGTTATCCATCTCAGAAAAAAGCAATCGCACTAGTTCCTGATCCAGCGCGTTCGAATACAAATCCTAGCAACCCAACCTCGCCACTACCGGGAGAAGGCTCCCAAGTTAGATTGAATCCAGCTTTGCGCAAGCCCTCATGGTGTTCCTTATCGTGCGCCTTCATGTGCTGTGTACCACCTGATTTCATGAGTTGAAGAACAAAGGCTAGAGGCATTGAATTGTGGCGGAAATCGAATTCTTCGATAGGGGTCTTGTCCGAGAAAGGCAGTTTGAAGAGGAATGCATCTGCGGTTGAAGAGGACACAACA
>PVYJ01006012.1:26000-38578 GCA_002995095.1 Rhizopogon sp. AM-2018a | reverse complement strand
TGAGTACAGATATTCGACTACATACGGATTGCGTACAGACAGATGGCTCAACCACGTCTAGATTGTGTCTGGACATTTTCTCGTTTCCGCAGTGAGTGTTCTCACGTCCATCGTTTTGTGAACTGAAGGCATGTCTGTCACGCAAGCAATAAAGCAATTCTTTGACGCGCTGTGTAGGTCAACAGACCACGTCGTCGATGTCGCTGTCGATATCGCTGATACTGTCGTTCTCGTCATCATACTTGCACATGTCCGGGTTAGCATCAGCATTGAGAGCATTTCCTTGGAACGCGCTCAATTCTTGCATGAAACCTGAGTGAAATATCATGAAGATCGAAAATTAAGTGATATTACTGAAGACTTGCCAATGGTCCAATTAAGGCAGCTAGCCTTCATAGTTTCATCACTCATATCTGCCATATATCGGCACGCTTCGAAGACTTCTACAAGTCTGCCTGCCTGAAGGAGAGCATGGCACCGCTTCTGATTTGCAGATTGCCACAAAGACGTGAAGTCGCACCCGAAGAACTGCACAAAACAAGTACTTAGCATAGGAAGCATGTCTTTCCCATACCACCAACGTACCACCACAAGGTCGTCATATTTGGAATGGGCGACCGGTTTAGATAAGAAGGTGCCAGTGTTGACGGCGGCAGTGAAGTGGTTGGCAGCTTCGGCAGGACAGGCGTGATCCAAGGCATTGTTTCCCAGTTGGACATGCAGATACACCTGATGTACAAAACGCGGAAAGATTAGTGTCTACTATCTACGCATGTACATAGACTTCAGTGCATGATAGTACTCACTTCCACAATACGGCACATAAAGGCAGTGTCAGCATTGGGACAAGCAGTAGCTAGCTCTCGGACGCGGCGAATGGCGTCCGTATGTTGGTTCGCACTGAATAATGCCATAGCCTGGTAACTGTAATGAGGCACTGTGGAGTAAACAAGAATAATCCCACCTGCCTTGACTAAGAAAAGGAAATGAATCGTCTGTGGGTCTCCATCCGTGAACGTAGATGCGAGGTCAAATGCTTTGTGGGCGTTCCGGGTCTGCTTTTTTCCGCACAGGGCAATGCCCTTAGAAATATAGCCTATCAATGAAGGTCGAATGCTGAGGGACTATGGTTGCACCAAAGTTAGCCCTTTATAAGGGATCTGGATCATCTAGGTCGGTACACTCACCTTAGTTGCATCGTCAAGCGCACGGTCCCAGTCTAGTTTTCGCGCCATAACAACTGAGCGATTTGCATATGAACGGTAATGGTCGCCTTTAGCATTGATTTCTTGTGTTAACAACTCTTCAGCAGCAGGCAAGTCCCCACTTATGCATGCATTGTGGACTTTCATGTTCATAGCGAGGATCTGCATGAAGCACGCTCGCAATGCATCATTATAAGAGAATGATGAAAAACATGCCTTGCTTTCGGAGTTTTGACACTCGGTATCACAATCTTGAGCCTCGGTGTCACGGTCCTGAGCCTTGGCACCAAGATTGAGCTGACGAATGGATAGGAAATAAACTTGAACCTACTTGAAGTGTCGTCTGGTACTTGAGAGCATTCTTCGAGTCTGGCCAAGCATGCTCTGGTACTGCCCACTCTGAGATCTTCTTATCTTTACCTCCGGCAAGGATGTGCTTGCCGTCTACGGAGAAAGTGATGCAGCACGGGGAGTCAGAGTGCTGAAATATAGCGATGGTTCGCTGATCAGAGGGCCTCCAGAGGCGGACATAGTTGTTTGTAGTTTGATAGGCAACGAGGGTGCCATTATAGTTTACGGCGATACACTGGCAGGAAGAGCCAGTGTCGCCTTTCCAGAGATCACTGCAACCGACCAACTTCCAGGTGGATGAATCCCATCCACATAGATTTGGATCGCCCGCCGATAGAAGGCGCGTTCCATCGGGCATCCACGCGAGTGAGTGGGTGTGACCTTGACTGAGGATTGCAATGCGTCGCCTCACGACTATATTCCATATTTGAATATGTATTTCTGTCGCGATGGCAAGAAGTTCGCCAGATGGCGAGTACCGAACGCAATGCAGGGGGTCATCAGAGAGGTAACCATGAACGTTATGTTTAGTATCGAGTGGCTCTCCTTGCAGCTGCCATGTTTTTGTGTTCCACAGCGTAGCAGAGTTGCGCGAGACCGTTGCGAGCGTTGCGCAGTCTGGAGAGAAGTCCAACGAGCAGGCACCTGAATAGTTTCTGAAGACTCGAGTGAGAGTGTCTCCGTGCCAGGCTATGATATATCCTCCATAATCACAGCTTGCTATCAATTGCCCATCTTGCGATAATGCCATATCTCGCATGGCTTCACCGCGCGCATCCACTTCCTTCAACATAACGCCATCCTTCAAGTCCCACACACGAAGGAAACCGTCTTTCGAGCCCGTCGCCATACGTCGTCTATCAGGGAAAGGAACGACTGTGGCTACATCATCAAGATTATTAAACACCCGTACGGGTGTCGAGCTTCGAATAATGGGATGGGCTACTTCTTCCATTCTGGAGGGGTTGGAAGGAATTGTGGGTGTCTTGATCTGAGGAGCAGAACGTGTATTGGGCATTTTATGCTGCCAATTCAGTAATAATTATGTACATAATGCTCCACTGTGAGTCCAGACTGTACATGCATCCAACTCAGGCACATAATTGGATGTTATGCCGTCATGCCGCACACAACAGCGTTCGTGTTTCGGGAATCGGGATAACAAAAGGAACAACCACGACAATGATTTTATGAGTTCGACGCGTCGGCGCTGCAGTTCCGTTCGAAGGACTCACCGGAGTTGTCACCTGTCTAGCACTTTCATTTGATTGTACCTTCCTCGCTAGCGCTTCAAGCTTCGATGGCACCAGCAAGCTTTTGGCCTTAAAGGCCCCGCCGCTTGACCTTGTCTTCTCAACATACGAGTCACGCCAGCTATGTAGCTTACATGCAATCATACTTACCACCCGACAATCTTAGTCCTAGCACTGGCCTGCACCGTGAACATGAATCACAGTTTAAGGGTTCGTCACCCTCGATGGCAGAGGGCCGCGAGATGTTAATTATGGCTTCAAGGACGAACCATCAAAAACCTTGTCCGAACTGCCCAGGCGTCGGCACTCTTAGGGTAAGTTTTATTGTGTGTTTCTGCTTCCTTGTTACTTACAGCGAGACAGAAAAGAACCACTGTCCCTCGATCATGTCAAGGTCGTTGTCCGCGTGCAGGAGAAGTTTTTGACGGAGTTTGCGCAAAGTGGCTCTTAATTAACAACCTAGTGTCTTCATGAATGGCTTTTTTCATAAGTATGTACCTGCATTACCATGTCAGCATTGTAACGCCACTGAAATCCATTCTGGAAGCCTTTGGGCAGATGACTTCCAGTATGAGGTACCACAGGATATAAGGTGTCCCTCGACGCACTTGCCAGTAGCGTGATGTTCGCGAAGATATTGATGCAGATGATTTCTCATTGGTGGCCTCTAAATGTTTTCGAATCAGACGATGTTGCTGGGCTACGGTTTGAAGCAGCAGAATGGGTTGTTCCATCAGACTGCAATATGATACGTGGTATGCCAAGAAAAATAATGGACTCCCGTATATTCAGTACCACATAGTAGATCGGCGAGGCGTGGACTTGTAGGTATACCATGTCTAGTCTGCAAGAAGTTATGAAACTGTTGGCACACAAATGATAGATCAATCACCCAGGCTCCGAGCCCTGGAGAGGACACCTAGCAAGCTCGAAAAAATTGCACCAGATCGTAAGCATGGCCGATGCATTTAACTCGGGATATTTAATTGCTGGTATTTCGAGTATTTCAAGTTGTTGTAAAATGGACCAGAGAAAATGAACCAACGGAGAACCTCGAAAGAAACGCCTCATTGGGCCATCAGGAAAACGTAATTCACTACGGCACACTACAGACTACTACAGAGCACTGTGTAGTACTCTGTAGTAAAATCCAACCCACTGATGCCCTTAAATGTTTGAATATGATTTGCCGTCAAGAAGAGCACCCCGTGATGGCACTCGAGGGTCTTTAGTGTGACGGAATGAATGCGTTGAGTTTCAGCTAGGACAGAGTAAAAAATTGTGTAGTAAGATCGATACTGTCTTCCAAAAACTGTACCTCATGAAGGCCCTTCTGCTCCGAAAATACATTCTTCGTCGATCAGAACTACTGCGTCCCATGTGGTAGTAAGCTGGTAGAGCACCATCAGTTAGATGCAAGGTAATCGGTATTTCGACGCATGTTCAGTATCCCTAAAATCCTAGACTCCAACGCTGAAGGGGAGGTTGACAGCTCTATGGAACTGATGATGTAAAGGGGTCTCTTGAAGTGTTTAGCCACGACTTCAGCCATAAGCGTATTTCCGGTTCCAGGAGGCTCATGAAGTGCTGCGGTCTGAAACAGAACGCCATTAGGATGAAAACATCGAGTTTGCACAGGAAGACTTACCAGACCTTCTCCTTCTCCTGTGATGATGTCCGAGATAATGTGCTGCGAAGTGTTGGCATTGGTGGTAATATCCACAAGTCCCTTGATCAAGTTCTACAATGGTCAACAGCTAGACAATGTGAGGAGAGCTACTGCTTACTTTGACGTCCTCATCTATGACGGTACCAGGTGGTTCCAAGCATTCTCGTCAAACTCGATGTCTCCAATTTCTTCAATATCAAACAGTTGTCATAACTATGTTGCTCATCGAGCTCGAAACCATACACAAAAGCCGGAAGTTGGTCGAGTTCTTCTTCCGGAACGCCATGGATCTTCTCGTCCCCGGGACAAGTCGAATGTTAGTACAATCGCTAGGAAAGTAATATGATCACATACGTGTCACGTTTGTAACCTTCGGGCACCTTGTATGCACACTGATCGATGGCAACCCGGTGCTGTTGGTGGAATTTGTAAGTCCACCTTCGTCCTGCAAAACAAACGCAAAATGCGATTAGATAAAAATATAATTATCCTTCCCTGTACAATTGTCAAGCCTATGGCAAAGTAAGAATAACAAAAGTCAGACATACATTGGACGCCAGCCAGTGATGCATACAACTTCCCTTCGTGCTAAAACTGAGATCTGCACCCAATCAACAGCAAGTGTAGAACTCGCACCAGTCAGCTTGCCCTGCATGTCGTCTGTCATGATTCGACAAGGCAGCTTCGATAGTTCTGTCGTTCCCTGAACTATGATGAACTTTCGCGACCTGCAGGCACTAAGAAGTGCACACGTACATTATACTGGGGATCGAGAAAGTCTTCTGCTCGCTGACGTATTTGTGCACATCCTATCTCGTTGCCTTACCATTTAGGCAAAAGGCTCTGTAGGTGAGCAGCGAGAACCCTAGCTTTGGCACCACAATACAACTTCTGAAATTCCTGTTGCGAGCCTGAGCACAAGGAGACTATTTAATATACATACACACACTGTTGAGATAGAAATAAAAACCGCTCGTGAATCTTCGTTCTTTTCAATGCAGACGGATACGACATCTCCAGTGCTCTCGCATTCATCGTTTTGTGAACTGAAAGCATGTCTTTCACTCAAGTCTCAAGCACTAAAGCAATTCGTTGACGCGCCGTGTAGGTCAATAGTCACTGTCGCCGTCGCTGTCGATTTCGCTGATACTGTCGCTCACGTCATAATACTTGCATATGTTTGCGTTAGCATCAGCGTCGAGAGCACTTCCTTGGAACGCGCTCAATTCTTGCATGAAACCTGAGTGAAATATCATGAAGATTGAAAATTAAGTGATATTACTGAAGACTTGCCAATGGCCCAATTAAGGCAGCTAGCTTTCATAGTTTCATCACTCATATCCGCCATATATCGGCACGCTTCGAAGACCTCTACAAGTCTGCCTGCCCGAAGGAGAGCATGGCACCGCTTCTGATTTGCAGATTGCCACAAAGACGTGAAGTCACACCCGAAGAGCTGCACAAAACAAGTACTTAGCATAGAAAACATTTCTGTTCCATACCACCAACGTACCACCACAAAGTCCTCATATTTAGAATAAGTGACGAATTTAGCCAAGAAGGTACCAGTGTTGACAGCGGTAGTGAAGTGGTCGGCAGCTTCGGCAGGACGGGCGCGATCCAAGGCATTGTTTCCCAGTTGGACATGCAGATACACCTGATGTACGAAGCGCAGAAAGATCAGTATCTACTGTCTACGCATGCACCTGCATGGTAGTACTCACTTCCACAATACGGCACATAAGGGCAGTGTCGGCATTGGGACAAGCAGCAGCTAGCTCTCGGACGCGCCGAATGGCGTCCGCATGTTGATTCGCACTGAATAATGCCATAGCCTGGTAACTGTAATGAGGTATGGAATAAACAAGAACAATCCCACATGCCTTGACCAAGAAAAGGAAATGAATCGTCTGTGGGTCTCCGTCCGTGAATGTGGATGCGATGTCAAATGCTTTGTTAGCGTTCCGGGCCTGCTTTTTTCCGCACAGGGCAATGCCCTTAGAAATATAGCCTATCAATGAAGGCCGAATGCTGAGGGACTATGGTCGCATCAAAGTCAGCCCTTTGTAAAGAGGTCTGGATCTAAGTCGGTACATCTCACCGTAGTTGCATCTTCAAGTGCACGGTCCCAGTATAGTTTTCGCGCCATAACAATTGAGCGATTTGCATATGAACAGTAATGGTCGCCTTTGGCATTGATTTCTTGCGTTAGCAACTCTTCAGCAGCAGGCAAGTCCCCAATTATGCATGCGTTGCGGACTTTCATTTTCATAGCGAGGATCTGCATGGAATAAGCTCATATTACAATACTATAAGGTAAGGATGGGAAACATACCCTGCCTTCGGAGTTTTGAGACTCGGTATCACAATCTTGAGACTCGGTGTCATGGTCCTGAGCCTTGGCATCAAGAATGAGCTAACGAATGGATAGGGAATGAACATGTACATACTTGAGGTGTAGTCTGGTACTTGGGAGCGTTCTTCGAGTCTGGCCAAGCATGCTCTGGTACTGCCCACTCTGAGATCTTCTTATCTTTACCTCCGGCGAGGATGTGCTTGCCGTCTACAGAGAAAGAGATGCAGCACGGGGAGTCAGAGTGCTGAAATATAGCGATAGTTCGCCGATCAGAGGGCCTCCAGAGGCGGACATGGTCGTTTGTAGTTTGATAGGCAACAAGGGTGCCATTATAGTTTACGGCGATACACTGGCAGGAAGGGGTAGTGTCGCCTTTCCAGAGATCACTGCAACCGACCTCCTTCCAGGTGGATGAATCCCACTCCCGTACGTTGGGATTGCCCGCCGATAGAAGGCGCTTTCCATCGGGCATCCACGCAAGTGAGTGGGTGTGACCTTGATCGAGGATTGTAATGCGTCGCCTCATTACTATATCCCATATTTGAATATTTCTTTCTGTCGCGATGGCAAGAAGTTCGCCTGATGGCGAATATCGAACACAATGTAAGTTGCAACCAGTGATGGGAGTATAAATGCTTTCCCTAGACTTAGTATCAATTTGCTCTCCTCGCAGCTGCCATGACTTTGTGTTCCACAGCGTAATAGAGCCGTATGAGCCAGTCGCGAGCGTTGCGCCGTCTGGAGAAAAGTCCAATGAGCAGGCCGCGGCGCCTGATTGATTTCTGAAGACTTCAGTGAGAGTGTCCCCGCGCCAGGCTATGATATATCCCCCATAATCACAGCTTGCTATCAATTGCCCATCTTGCGATAACGCTATATCTCGCATGGCTTCACCGCGCGCATCCATTTCCTTCAACATAACGCCATCCTTCAAGTCCCACACACGAAGGAAACCGTCTTTCGAGTTCGTCGCCATACGTCGTCTATCAGGGAAATGAACGACTCCGGCTACATCGTCAGGATTATGAAACACCCGTACGGGTGTTGAACTTCGAATAATGGGATGAGCTACGTCTTCCATTCTGGAGGGTTGGAAGGAACTGTGGGTGTCTTGATCTGAGGAGCAGAGCGTGTGTTGAGCGCTTTTATGCCATCCGTAAAGCCTGCGTAGTAGCGGTGCGAATCACATAGAGGCCGCTTCCTTTGTGCAAATTTTTTGGTCTAAGAAAATAAATCGTAATTTTAATCCCTCTTGGGACTCCATTTGAAGGAAGGACCATAATCCCAAGACGGATTTTTCATTGGAGTCTCAATTTGTCATTTATCGGTTATTCATCCAGTGCCAGAATTCAAAGTGGAAATGGCTAATTTATCAATCAGATTTTGATATAAATCTTCCCTTGACCAAAAATGTCGAAACCGTGACTACTGCTGCTATTCTGAGTCCTTGTTAGACCAACCATTAGACGTTAGACTCGAGCTCTCAGTAATGTGAAAAGTGACTCCCTACATCATGATCATGGAACTTATTCAGATGAACTGACGATTCGTTTAGCAGGGACTTGGAGGGCTGTAACACACGACATCCACTAAGACTTCACATCAACTCGGGACAACACCAGTTTCTGTATCCTATACAACAATCCCGAGGTCCTCTTGGTTTCGTTTACCTGTTTCTACACCTCGTCAATTTCGCAGTGGGGGACACGATCCATGGCTTCCACATCGATATAACCTGCGGCTGCCGCAATCAAATCGACTCTGACACCGGTCACGACCTTGGAGAGTCACGAAGGCCTTATTGAATCTATGACCTACTTTCCAGACAACGAGCGAATGACGAACGGATCCCTTGACGGGACCGCTTGAAGATGGAACCTGCAGGCGGCTAACGAGATTGAGAAGATGCGGGATATATATGAGCAGCAACGTGTGCTGGTGACAGTATCGAAGAATCGACGATGGATTGTCTCCGCAGGCGATGCGAATCGCGATGGCTACAGTACTGTGGTTATCAAAGTCTGCGAAGTTGAGACGGGGATCGTGAAGAAATTGGAAATTTCCGCAGGCGTATTTTCAACTTGCATCGACATCTCAGCGGACAGCGCGCTGCTTGCGAACAAGTCGACATTGCTTGATGTGCGCACATTGAATCTGGAGACTGAAAATCTAGTCCTTGTTCGTCCATTCAATGACCCTGATGAAGTGGGTGCGATTCAAGACTCGAAGAAACTCGCGATGTATTCGTCCAAAGGAACATGCCTTGATGTTTGGGATGTCCAGACACAGAAACTAGATGCCAGAGTAAAAGGGAACCGGCCCCGCACGTTAGCCAACGGGCATATCCGCCAGCGTTTTGGACATCGAAAGGCGGAACCATTGTAGCCGCATTCAACTTCACGAATGACTCTCGGGAGCATGACTTGCCCACGATTATCTACGACTCGAAGTTCCCTTTGAAGGGCACGAATTGTTCATCACCAGTCTAACACTGTCATATGACTGCGCTCTACTCGTCAGCGCTTCCTGCGATATCACCAACCTCTGGGCCTTCTAGTCCCGCCAACTCCTCGCCTCATTCGACATCCATCCCTACCGCATTATCCTCTCGCCTGATTCACGTCAGCTAGCTTACACAACCTATTACAACACTGGCAGTGGCAATGGTGATCATGAGATATACATATGCAACATACCACCTGACATCCTTGCTAGCATCTGGCCTGCACAATAGTCACCTCATCGATCTATTGTCCGTATGTTAACATTCTTGCAGAGTACACTTACAAATCCACGCTTTGCTGATCATCTGAATGTATGCGAGCCCACTGGCATCCTTTTCCTTCAAGTTGCAACACCACTTATCCACTACCGTATTGCAGTCTGATGCAACGACTCGTTCTACAGTCTTATCCCGTAAACCAGCGACACTACCTGCCGTACACTCGGCCACGCAGTTGCTAAGACCTCCATCTATAATAGACCACGGCAGCCTGCTTTCCTTTGCTACTTCCGCAGACTCTTTCACTCCTCTTTCAGCAGGAATGCAATGCCTCAGCCCGAGGCTGCCAACAACAATGAGCCTTGTGATCCCTTAAATGTATGTGTCTCTGGTATTTATCCTACGTAGTTGACCTTATAATCACACTACAGTTCCCTACTACATCCCGCATACTTCCCCATACCTCTCCCCTGCGGAGGCCAGAAGTCGTCCAGAGGATCCCCTTGAGACCATGAGTGTCCACCCTGAAATCATATCAGCCATTTACAACATTAATTTTATCAGTCTCGACCAATCCCAGCACCGCCCACCACACAATCGTCTGCCACCGCTCCCACCACCTTTAAAGCCCGCCTACACTGGTGGCCGATTCGTGGACGTCATACAGAATCAGATCCCTGTAATAGAATTGAACACTGGCAACTGAGATGATACATTTAGCAATAACACTCCGAGTCAACAGACTTCGCTCGCTATTCCAAGATCTTTGTAGCATTACATGAGGGCATTACTCTTGCAGCCTTCAGTGGCTGTATGAATATTGGATGGAAAGGCCTTGACTTTGCTCCAAACGGAGTGCCATCATACATGCGATCGGTTGCGAGAGACGAGAACAAGCATAGAATGACGACAACGTATGCATGAACCGGGAGGTATATTTGAGTGAATATTATGATGACAGACAGTTGGCGTTAGTTCTTCCAGTACAACATGTGATAACTGAGCGAGCAATAATCGAAATTAAAAGCGTCTAAAGAGCGATAACGCACTTTGCATACGTAGGATCCCAACAACGCATTCTGGAGGAGACAAGGCTACCGTATGATAGAGTCATATGCAGGTGGAACATCTCTCAATAATCCCACCTCGCTCAGCACACACCCGGGCCCCGCATCTTGGTGCTGTACGACGCTGGAACTCTCACCATTGACTTGCTGCTGCATAGTAAAGCCAAGCCCCTGGTAGCCTGCAGTCTCCATTTCTTTTATCGCGCGCCCGGACGCAGAGGAAGGGCGCGGTTTATGCCAATCTGCTTGCGGCATCATAATCTGCCATGGGCGTACGAAGGAGCCGCTGACATCATGTGACTTGCCTTATTGATCGAAGGCTGCAGCCTTCCGAGTCTGCGACTCTGCTGTGCCATGCAGCTTTGAGCCCAGCTTGAAGTCAAGTCGTAGCAGACACGCCCAAGTTCATTCAGGTGAATTCTTCGCTCTAGCATCATAGATGTGATAGAAAAACATCATCTGAATTGATGATCAGCTTTAGCAGGTAAAGTGCTACACTTTCGAACGAGTCAGGCATCTTAGAAATCATTATCAACGCGTTAATGACAGGTACTAGTATCACGAGTGGACTTCACCACTTAACCCATGAACAAGTCCATCAAACCTTACCCTGGCCATGACTTCCACATCGATACAACTCCCTGCAGGAGCAGCAAAATGGTCTCCAACCCCAGTCACAACGTTGAAGGGTCATAAACGGAATGTTTCATCCATATGTTACTTTCCGGACAATGAGCAGATTATCAGCGCTGGATCTTCAGACTGGACCACTCGGCGGTGGAATCTGCAGACGGGTAAGGAGATTGAGGAGGCCCGAGATTTTTTGGGACAGAGCGCGAATGCGGTGGCAGTATCGAAGGACGGTCGATGGACTATCACTGCTAGCGGGGATTTATTTTCCAAGGACCCCGGAAAGCTCAAAGCCTGTGAAGTTATGACAGGGATGGTGAAAACATTTGATCATGACAATTCAGAGAGAATCAATTGCGTCGATATCTCTGCAGACAACACACTACTGGCGAGTGGGGCAGTGCCTGGTACGAGGATATGGGATATGGACACCGGAAAACTCATGTGTGGTCCATTCAAGAGTGATAATCCATCATCTGTTGGTGCAGTCCGATTCTCGCAAGATTCGAAGAAGCTCGCAGTGAAGTCGAATCACCTTGAAGTATGGGATGTCCAGTCACAGAAATTGGATTTCAGAATAGGGCAACCCTCTAACGGATTCAACCCAGTGACATCGGCGCCAGTGTTTTGGACGAACAAAGATAAATCCATTGTGGCTGCACCCGTCCTCCACAATGGCAGCTCCTCGACGATCTATGAGTTCAGCGCGCCAACTCTGGAGATTGTCAGACCTCCGTTCGAAGGACATATCAGGAATGTTACTGCTCTATCACTTTCATTTGACTGTGCCCTTCTCGCCAGCGCTTCATATGACAACACAATCAAGCTCTGGGACTTCGGATCCCGCCATCTCCTCGCCTCTTTCGACACCCAGGATCCCACCGCCCTTGTCATCTCCCCTAGCTCACACCAACTGGCTTACACAACCCACACCAAGGATGACTCGGATTACAATATTTATATATGCAACGTTCCATCCGACATCCCTGCTATCGTCAGCAGGCTTGTACGAGAAGCACAGTCAAATGTATGGATTCACCAGCATCCCAATAGCTCTGTCATGTGTTGACATTCTCTTCCAGACCAGTACATCTAAAAATCCACGCTCTCGTGAGCTACTCGATGTACTCATCCCATCTCGTAGTTAGCTAAACCACTCCTACAGCAGACTCGCAGCGACCTGCCTTCGAGGCGAAATTGAATTCTGAGTCAGACGTGAGTGATCTCTATCACATATCTGTCATGATTATAGTCAACCACTATCAGTTACATTCAACGGCGCCCCCAGAAGCGATGCTCCAAGATCTCACAAATTATATCACGAA